>PVHX01011904.1:0-62048 GCA_004024805.1 Geosciurus inauris
CTAGTTTGCAGTCCCACTAGCAATGTATGAGCATCCCCCTTCCCCATATCCTCACCAATACTAACTGTTCCTTGTATTCTTGATAATTGCCATTTTGACTGGAGTGAGGTGAAATCTCAGTGTAATTTTAATTTGCATTTCTCTAATTGCTAGAGATATTGAACATTTTTTCAGATATTTGTTGTCATTTGAGAAATGTCTACTTAGTTCCTTTGCCCATTTATTGATTGGGTTATTTGGTTTTTTTGATGTGAAATTTTTTGAGCTCTTTGCATATCCTAGATATTAATGCCATATCTGAAGTGCAGGTGGCAAAGATTTTCTTCCATTCTTTAGGCACTCTCTTCATGTACTTGATTGTTTCCTTTGCTGTGAGGAAGCTTTTTAATTTGGTGCCATCCCATTTATTGATTTTTAATTTTTTAATAATTATATTTATGTTTTTATTAGTGTATTGTAATTATATATAATAGTGGGGTCCATTGCAACATTTGTATATGCACATAGTATAATTTACTTTAATTGAGTCCTCAATATTTCCCCTTTCTCTCCTCTGTTTCCCTTTTTCTACTTGTCAAGTCTTCCCGTTATTTATTCATAAGTACTTTTTTGTTGGTGTATTATAGCTATACATAAAAGTGGGATTCATTATGTTACATATATACATGTATATAATATGATTGATTTTCTTCCCTAATAATTTGTAGGAAATAATTTGGGAATAATTAGAGAATAATAATTTGCCATCTCATCAATATATAAGTGTTCCTCTAGCAATATGTAAGTGTACCTTTCTCTCCACATCCTCACTAGCACTTACTGTTCATATACTTTTTTGTTTGTTTGTTTATATTCTTAATGGTTGCCATTCTAGCTAGGGTAAAATGAAATCTTGGTGCAGTTTTCATTTGCATTTCCCTGATCGCTAATGATGGTGAATTTTTTTCATACATTTGTTGGCCATTTAAATTTCTCCCTTTGAGAAATGTCTGCTTATTTCATTTGCCCATTTAGTGATAATTCTTATTTTACATAGAGTAAAAAAGGGAAGTATAATAGGGATTTATGTTTAGATAAGACTTTAGATTTAGGACTTTCATTTATTATAATGAGAAAAACGAAATGTGGGTATATGTAATATATATGTGCATTACAATGAAATTATATATGAAATTACATATATGCACATATAATCTCTAATAATACATGTACTAAGTTATATATGCATGTGTGTGTATCTATCTATATATCTACCCACATAGCTACAGTTTTTTCTGATTTTCAAAGAGATTTATTTTATTTTATTTGTTGTTCTTAGTTATACATGACAGTAGAAATTTATTTCTTGTGTTTTAGGAGTATTGTTAAGAAAGTCACTTCCTGAGCTCACATGTTGGAGTGTTGGACCTACATTTTCTTCTAGCAGGTACAGGGTTTCTGGTCCAATTCTTGGGTCTTTGATCCACTTTGAGTTAAGTTTTGTACAGAGTGAGGGATAGGGGTTAAGTTTCAAACTAGTATATGGATTTCCAGTTTTTCCAGCACCATTTGTTGAAGAGGCTATCTTTTCTCCAACATATGTTTTTGGCACCTTTGTCTAGCATGAGATAACTGTATTTATGCAGGTTTGTCTCTATGTCTTCTATTCTATTCTTTGGTCTTGTTGCCTAACTTTGTGCCAGAACTATGCTGATTTTGTTACTATAGCTCTGTAGTACAATTTGAGATCCAGTATTGTGATACCTCCTGCTTCACTTTTCTCAACAATGATTACTTTGGCTATTCTGGGTCTTTTATTTTTCCAAATGAATTTCATGACTGATTTTTCTATGTCTGTGAAGAACATCATTGGTATTTCGATGAGAATCACATTGAATCTTACAGCACTTTTGGTAGTATAGTCATTTTGACAATATTAATTCTGCCTATCCAAGAACATGCGAAGGCTTTCCATCTGCTGAGGTCTTCTTCAATTTCTTTCTCTTAGAGGTCCTTCACCTCTCTTGTTATATTGATTCCCAAATTTTGTTTTGTTTTTAGTCTATTGTGAATGGGAGAGTTTTCCTACTATCTTTTTCAGCAGATTCATCATTGGAGAATAGGAACTCAATTGATTTCTGGGGGTTGATTTTGTGTCTTGCTACTTTGTTGAATTCATTTACAAGCTCTAGAAGTCCTCTTGGTGAATTTTGGAGGTCTTCTAAATATGGAATCATATTGTCAGCAAATAGGGATAGTTAGAGCTCTTCTTTTCCTTTTGGCATTCCTTTAATTTTCTTCTCTTGCCTAATTTCTGTGGTTAAAGTTTTAAGCACTATGTTGAATAGGGGTGGTGAAAGTGGACATCCTTCTCTCATTCCTATTTTTAGAGAAATGCTTCCAGTTTTTTTCCATTCAGAATAATGTTGGCCTTGGGTTTGTCATATATATCCTTTACAATGTAACAGGTAGTTTCCTTCTATTCTAGTTTTTCTAGTGTTTTAAACATTAATGTATACTGTCATTCTTTAAGTGATGAATTATATTTATTGATTTCTGTATATTGAACCAAACTTGCATCCCTAGGATGAATCCCACTTGATCATGGTACAGTAATTTTTTGATGTGCTTTTATGTGGTTTGTAAATATTTTATTAAGAATTTTTGCATCCATGTTCATCAAGGATATTGGTCTGAAGTTTTTTTTTTTTCCTTGATGTGTCTTTGTCTGGTTTTGGTATCAGGGTGATATTCATAGAATGAGTTTGGAAGAGTTCCATCATTTTCTATTTGATGAAATAATTTGAGGAGGATTGGTGTTAGTTCTCTTTTGAAGGTTTGGTAGAACTTGGCTGAGAATCCATCTGGTCTTGGGCTTTCCTTTGTTGGAAGTATTTGATGGCTGCTTCAACTTCATGAGTAGAAATTGATCTGTTTAAGTTTTCTATGTCCTCCTGGTTTAAATTGGGTAGGTCATATATCTCTAGGAATTTGTTCATATTTTCAAGATTTCCTAGTTTATTGGAATATAAGTTTTCTGATTATCATAGTTTCTGATGATCCTTTGATTTCGGTAGTATTTATGCTGATCATTCCTTTTCATCTTGGATTTTTGATAATTTGTGGGTTTTCTCTCTCTTTTAGTTAGTTTGGCCCTGTGTTTAACAATTTTATTTATTCTTTCAAAAAAATCAACTCTTTGTTTCATTGATTTTTAGTGATGGAATGGTTAAAATCAGAGCCAAAAATGGCTCTGTTTTTTTAAATTTAATCTTCCATTTTTAAAAATTTCAATTTCATTGATTTTGGGCCCTCATTTTAATAATTCTGTCTTCTACTGATTTTGGTTTTGGTTTGTTTTTCTTTTTCTAGGACCTTGAGATGTCATGTTATATTATTTATTATCATTCCATACTTTTAATGTATGAGCTCAATGCTATGAACTTTGCCCTTAGAACTGCCTTCATACCATCCCAAAGATTTTGATATATTATATCCCCGTTCTCATTTACCTCTAAGCATTTTTATTTCTCCTCCAATTCCTCTACTATCCATTTATCATTCAAGAGTGTATTATTTAATCTCCAGATAGTGTTTTCTATTTTTTATCTTATCATTAATTTCTAATTTCATTCCATTATGATCTGATAGAGTGCAATGTATTATGTCTATTTTTTTTTGTATTTGCTAAGATTTGCTTTGTGACCTAAATATGGTCTATTTTAGAAAATGTTCCATGTGCTTCTGAGAAGAAAGTAAATTCAGTCATTAATGGATGGAATATTCTAAAGATGACTGTTAGGTCCAAACTATTAATTGCATTTTTTAGTTCTATAAAATCTTTATTTAGTTTTTGTTTGAATGATCTATGCAGTGATGAAAGAGTCATGTTAAAGCCAGCCAGTATTATTATACTGTGGTTTATTTGATTCTTAATATTGAGAAGTACTTGTGTGATATACATAAATAATCCATTGTCTGGGACATAAATATTTTCAATTGTTTTATCTTGTTGATGTATGATTCCCGTAAGCATTATGAAATGTTCTTCTGATTGACTTTGGCTTGAAGTCCACTTTATCTGACAATAAAATGGTAACCCCTGCTTGTTTTCAAGACACTTGTAAGAGGAATAGTTTTTTTCCCCATCTTTTTACTTTTAGTCTGTAAATGTCTTTGCCTGTGAAGTGAATCTCTTGCAGACAGCATATTGTTGGGTCTTGTTTTTTAATTTAATCTTCCAACCTAGTGTTTTGATCAAAGAGTTTAGACCATTTATATTCAATGTTATTGAGAGATGATTTTTATTTTATGCCTTTTTATTTATTTTTAAGTTGAATTTGATTCTCCTTAGAATCAAGGGACTATGCTTCTAATGTAGTTGCTCCCTCTGCCCGTTTTTATTCTTATTTTTCATTTCTTCTTCATGAAATATTTTATTGAGTATGTTTTATAGTGCAGGCTTTTTTAGTTATGAATTCTTTTAGCTTTTGTTTATTAAGGAAGGTTTTTATTTCATCTTTAATTTTGAAGCTTATTTTTGCTGGGTATAATATTCTTGGTTGGCATCCATTATGGTTCAGAGCTTGGTATATATTATTCCAAGCCCTCCTCACTTTTAGGGTCTTAGTTGAGAAAAATTCAAATTGGTTTACCTCTAAATGTGACCAGTTATTTTTCTCTTGCAGCTTTAAAATTCTATGTTTATCCTATAGTACTGCATTCATCATCTGGGGCATATGGCATCGTGATGTTCTCTCCAAGGGCTTGTGTAGCTCTGCCTCCATGGCCTGTTGGTTGCAGCCCATGTGGCCTTCCTGTTGGCTTGTCTCTGCTCAATTCCTGAAGCTTTCCTAATATAATGTCCCACATTATGGGCATTTCTTAATCTCAGGGGACTCTGTTACAGCTTTGATTTCCTTCTCAAATCTCCACACTTTGCCTTCTCAGGGGGTGCCCACAGGGACTCCAACTCTGCTGCACCTTGCCTGGCCTCCAAGGTCTTCCTTGGAAATCCTAGTGGAAGCCTCCATGACTCTCTAACTCCAGCATCCTGCATTCCTGTAAAACCAGCACCATGCAGTTGACATCAAGGTCTGCTGCCATCTTGAGCAGTAGGGAATCTGGAAGGAATGGACAGTGGGGAGGCAAGAAACATGATGAGGCCTCAGAGAAGGCACCTGAATGGGGACATGTGTGGTGACAGAAGGCAGGAGTAACAACTGGGAAGGACCAGGACAAACTAGGCGGTGGTCTGAGGACAAAGCCATCACTTTGGAGAAAAACTCTTCAGGAAAATTTGGGAAAGGAAAGGAACTTTGGAGAGGCAAGAGTTTCAGGGATCTGCTGTTTGTCATCAGGGCTGCTACTGAAGGCTTCCTCAGATGTCCTGCTCTTGGTGGGTCACAGCCCTAACGACTACCTGTAATGCACCTACTCCAAGCAATTCCAAGCAGGGTGAAGAAGATAAATTTTGTTCAGTCTGGACGTGGAACATTGGTGAGTCCATAGAGAATGAGGATATGGATGGAGTCTCATGTCTGACACCTGTGGTGCTGTGAATAAAGACAGGGTTTCAAGCAGACTGTGGGTATTTGGAAAGAGCTGCACACCCTGAAGTCTACAGCTGCCCTTGGTATAGGCTGTACTTAGTCGCACTTCTCAGAGGAGGAGCTAGCATCACTGAGAGCAAAGTGACCTGCAGGCAGGGTCAGTGCCAGCCTGGCCCCAGTCATCAGCATTAGAACCATACCAGTAACCACTATCCACACAGCTCTCTGCACAGTCTCTACTGGCTGAGTGCCTGCACTCACTCAAATTCAGCAAAGGGCAGACCTGCATCTCTTTCCATTCTCTTCATCACCCCACCCCACCCCACCCCCAGGTCAGGTTTCCCTGGAATAAGTTACTCCAAGCTTTGCCACAAGGTGGCAGCACTAACCCATTTGATATCCCCTTAACCCACTTGCATACTTAAATCAGAACCTAAAGTCATGGCTCCAAAACCCTGGACTGACGGAGCACAACTTTTCATTTCTCTGGTTATATGTGATGTAGAATCACAACATACATGCAGTCATACATAAAGCTATGGCTATGATGTCCATCATATTCCACCATCTGTGCTCCATCTGTGTACAATGAATTGCGCTCTGCTATCATATAAAACTAAATAGAAGAAAGAAAGAAAGAAAGAAAGAAAGAAAGAAAGAAAGAAAGAAAGAAAAAGAAAGAAAGGAGGGAGGGAGAGAAAGAAGGAAGGAAGAAAGAAAGAAAATACAGCATGCAGATGGCTAATAAGCACATGAAAAAGAAACAAAACTCTGGACTGGTACCCACTCTTTCCCCCATCCTCAGCTTCAGTTTACCTATGGTCTCTGCATCTTTCCCACCATCAGCACCATCCCAGACCCTTTGGGAGCCCCTCTTTCTACTCTTCCTTTATCAATTAAAGTTTATTCTCTCTGGAAATCCCCTTGGTATTTTGTGGGTCCTTGGAAAGACTTAATTCCTCTGTCCTGTGGACTTGCTGTACATCTTTCTCACTCTTCCAGCTGCTCTGCAAACTCTCTAAAAGCAGAGACTGCATCTGACTCTTGTGTGTGTCATAGATGTGTTGGAATGGACTATCCCTGTCCAGCTTGGATATAATGTCCTGAGGCTTCTGTGACTGTCCCCTCATCCCCAACCATGGTGACAAGGATGGCAAAAGGGAAGTGATTATCTTGCATTCCTGTGAGATGCTGCAGAGGATCGGGAAGGATCCTAGAGTGGGCAGGGTTGAGAGGAGCTGGCTCCATCGGTGCCTCTGTGCAGATCCTCCCCTCCGGTTCTGGGGGTAATGTGACTGAATGAGGCCTTCAGATGTGATAATGCACCCAGCAGTTTGTTCCATTACAAAAATGAAAAGTAATCCCAACACCTACCTGCATGTTGTCTGAGAAAGGAAAATTCTCTTTGCTGTCCTTGGAGGTAGGATACAGGTTTTTGATGCTGGATGCTAAGGAATCCTCCCCTGTCTCAACAATATATGAAGAAACCTTCAGTGCTGCATAGATGAGCATGTTCCAGGAAGCAGCAGGTGAGGATGCCTGGAGGCATTCCTTGCTGGCATCATGACATGCTGGTGCTCCAGGGATGGAGTCAACACATGGCTGCACTACCACCTGGCTGGGCAGGTGAAACACAGATGGTTTCTCGTGTTACCTATAATGCATCTAGATCAGTCCAGGAATCTGTATCTTTCTCAATATCAAAAGTTCCCTCTCCAAGTTGCAGTTTGTCTCCAAGATGGTTCCTGAATGAACCAAAGGAATCTCACCTCAGCTGATGTGAGTCCAGCCCCCACTCAGGCTTCCCTGTCACTTGCACATGACTTTCTTATACATCCTGGGGAATGTAGGATTAATACTGTGGAGGGCCACTCAGTGCAGCTTGCACAGATGATGATGTGATTCTTCATGATAAACCATACTTCTAGAGAAACATCATAGGCGCACATACAGATACTTGATTTAGCATCCTTATAGTTTTTCTGATTGTAATTTTAGAAATGGAACTGACATCCATCAGGAAGGCAAGTGAGTGAACTGGATCTATGTATGACAACATTGATTTAAAAGAAATGGTACTGCATGAAAAGTGCAAGTAGTAGATGAAGTGACTAAAATACCAAACATAGAAATCAATGTAATAGATAGTTTTGGAATCACATATTTGAATTGAATTTATGAAAAG
This sequence comes from Geosciurus inauris, assembly GCA_004024805.1. NCBI lineage: Eukaryota > Metazoa > Chordata > Mammalia > Rodentia > Sciuridae > Geosciurus > Geosciurus inauris. The sequence continues at coordinate 7,717 of PVHX01011904.1, forward strand.
TGGGAGGAAAGAATATACAGATAATCCAGGGTAGAAGATGGCTCTGAGGAAGGAACTAGACCAGAGGATAGTGTATGTGAAATGTTTTGTTATTTAAAAATATAGTAATATATTTTATCATATAAATAAATATTATTATATAAAATATTTTAAGGTGAAATATATAATATAAAATATATCTTATATAGAATAAAATTTTATACTAAAAATGATTGAAAGCAAATATGGCAAAACTTGAACATTTGTTAACTATGTATAGTGCATCTGTGAACATTTGTTAGGACAGTTCGTAGTGTTAGTAAAAAAACAGTGTTGGCAGTAACATTTTAAAATAAATATATGAATAAAACAAATTCTGGTTGTAAACTAAACAACAAAGGACACAGGAGTATGATGTGGAAGATAGAGCCAGGTGGTAGCCTGCAGAAGGTGGGAAGGGAGAGGCCTTCAGAGCAGGCACAGGAGCAAGCTAAAGGATTTGATCAGAGGGGAGCATTCCAGGTGGGGGCAGGGAGCACGTAGACTCCAGGCTTGGCACAAACTGGTCATGCTATGCCAAGGAAAAGAGGATGAAGGGGGACAGCAGCGGGGACTGCAGTGCTATGATGGCTGCCACAGGGCTTTGTAGACCTGGACAGCAGCTGGAGCTACTTTGTTTATTTTCCGGACTTTATGAACTTTCAGATTGTTTCCAAAAGGGATTGGACATCGTAGTCAGAAGAAAAACATGGGTATGGACTAAAGAGACTTTTCAAAAGCATCTGTGGTAACATCCAATAAAATGAATTCTACCACTCATGTAAGGGAATAATAAATGACTGCAGGGTAAAAGGGTGATAGTGATGCTATTATGTGCACAGGAAGTAAATGTGGCTATCCAAGAGCAGGAGACAGGCAGCTTGCATGTGGGGAATGAAGACCAAATGCCATGGTCTTTCCCACCAGCTCCCCAGCTATGAGTCCAGGTGTCATCAATCATTTATTCATCTGTCCCAAAACTGATATGGGCAACTGTGCTGAGTTAGGAGTCACCATGTGAAGTGGAAATAGGGCATGGATGCCAAGAAGATCCAGCCCCACACCCAAGAAGTTCAATGTGTGGAGAGTTGGGTCAGTGACTAATCCAAGGGAGCAGAGAAGAAGGGAGAAGAGAGAGGAGTGGAGGGAAGGGAGAGGGTGAGAGAAAGAACAGTAGGAGTTTATGGGAGCTCAGAATTAATTATCATTAGCAATAAATATGGCTCAATTTTTTAAAGTCTGGGTTCAACCGGGAGACACAGACAACATTTCACCATTCTTTGATATGCACTGAAAATCTGGTAATTCTAAATGTGTCAATACGGTCAAAATCTCTAGAATCTTAAGTTCAGTTCTGGAAAAGCATCATATCACAACTCTGATACTCCTGGCCAGTGTTCTGCTTGCCTTTGGAAGGGTAGTCCTCTTCCTACATCTGGCCCATCATAAGGACCCCTCCCTGTCTCTAGGCCCCCTCCAGTCAGTTGTGAACCTGGATGCCCCTTTTGTCCTTGCAGGTGCTTAGTTTGGTCTTATCACTCTGCAGTTTAGGTTTTCACCTCCCTCTTTCTTACTGCAGCCAGTGTGTCCCACATGTAGTGCCACAGCAGTACCAGGTCCTACATAGTTCTGGCTCTGTTCAAACTAAGCGCTTCACTTGGAACTTTCTCCTCATTTTTGCCTTTGTTTAAATTATCTGGTGTTAAGAACAAACCATTTTAATCTTCACCTTACCATTGACCTCTCTGTGTTACACCATGTGCTGGTGGGCAGAGCAGACTCAGCACTGCCTTCATGAACTGGATCCTGATAGGTATAATCCACACAAGGAAACACTAAGAAAATTGGGGTAAACATTATAAAAGAATTAAAGGTCAATATATAAGTCTAAAGAAGGGAGCTGAGGTCCAACCTAAGGGTCACAGGGCATTTTCCAGAAGAATCATTAGAACTGAACAAGGGTCATGCATGCCTTAAAGAGTGAAAAGAAAGTGAAATCACTGGGACAGAAAGGAAGGAAAGGGAGGGAGAGATGAGGACAGGCTACACTGGATCTTGTGCATTAGAAAAAGATCTTTGTGTTAGTCAGATTTGTCACTGTGAATAACTACTTGAGGTAATCAACATAAAAAGACAAGAGGTTTAGGGGCTGGGGTTATGGCGCAGTGGTAGCGTGCTCGCCTAGCATGCGTGAGGCACTGGGTTCGATCCTCAGCACCACATAAAAATAAAAAAATAAAGATATTCTGTCAACCTACAACTAAAAAAATAAATATTTAAAAAAAAAAAAAAAAAAAGACAAGAGGTTTATTTTGATGCGAAGTTTCAGTCCATGATTGCTTGTCCCTATTTCTTTAGGCCCATGACAGTACAGTACATCATGGCAGGAGTGCATGGTAGAGGTCAGCTTACCTCATGGCAGCTGAGAAGCAAAGAGAGAGAGGAAGGGTTCCAATGTCAACAGCAAGGACACACCCTAAATGACCTAAATTCTGCCAACTAGGCCCCACATATTAAAGGTTTCACCACCTCCCAATTGTACCACACACTAAGGATCAAACCTTTAATGCATGGGCGTTTGTGGGACATTTCAGACCCAAAGTATAGTGATCTCAATTTTTTTTAATCTCAAGAGCAATGATAAACCAGTGGAGAGTTTTGTTTATTATAAGCAACATGCGATGACATGATGGTGATGAGGATGGTGGTGGAATGATGGTGATGACGCTGGTGATAATCATGAGAAGGAGGATGTGGTGTTGAGGATAGAATGAGGGTGATGATGATAGTGATGAAGACATGGCAATCACGGCAACACTGAGATGCTGATGGAAATGGTAATAATGATGAAGAGTCTGGTGCCAATGCCTTCCAGAAGACAGGCAGAAAGATCACCCAGGAGTGAAGTTGAAAATAACAGGTGATTTGGAGTGAGACACATCTACACTCTGCCATTTATTTATTTGTTTATGTGTTTGTTTACACAGGGTTTCCCTGAGTTGCCCAAGTTGCCTCAAACTTGGAGACCTCCTGCCTCAGCTCCGTGAATACCAGGGATTATATAACCTGGCTGTTTTAGTCAGCTTTTTTTCTGCTCTGACTAAAAGATCTGACCAGGACAATTTTAGAGGAGGAAAAGTTCATTTGGGGGCTCACAGTTTCAGAGGCCTCCGTCCACAGACAGCCAGCTCCATTCCTCACGGCTTGAGGTGAAGCAGAACATCATGGCGGAAGAGTGTGGCAGAGGGAAGCAGCACATATAATGATCAGAAAGCAGAGAGAAATTCCACTTGCCAGATGCAAAATATGTACCCCAAAGCAATCCCCCCAATGACCCATCTCCTCCAGCCACACCCTACCTGCCTTCAGTTATCACTAGGTTAATCCCATGAGGGAATCAATTCACCGATTGGGTTAAGCCTCTCATAGCCCAATCATTTCTCCTCTAAACCTTCTTGCATTGTCTCACACATGAGCTTTGAGGACACCTCACATCCAAACCATAACACTAGCTTTTGCTGCTTACCTGCTAGGTAACCTTAGGAAAATTAATTGACCCCACATGCATTTCAATTTCCTTGTCTTCAGCAGGTTTCCTGAGGATGAAATGGTTTGTACAAAAGTGCCTGGCTCCCATTAGTTGCCATATTAGTTCCCTGAGCTTCACCCCTGCCATGTCTGCATACATCCAGACAGGCAATGATAAGGGCCCAGGGGGTGGAGATTTCCTTCCCTGCCTCAATCCTGAAGCTTGGTCAGGTGACATGGCCAGTTGCTGGGGCACATTGTATTGCTGCCAGGTGACCAAAAGCCCCTGTTTAGATCATCCTGTCAGACCTGAGAGTCCTGGCTGCTAGCCGCCTATGGGAGCAGCCATATGAATAGGGGTCATACTGAGGGAGTCTGAACCATCTCACCACTGCCTGCTGCCCACTTCCTGACTCCCTGAGCCTCTTTCTGATGTCACAGTGAGTAGCTCCTGTCCCACTGCCAATCTGGGTTACACAGCCATAGGGACTTTCAGGAAAAGTGGCTTCTTCAAATTCTCTTGCAATGTGACCTTAAGCAAGGCACTTAACCTCTCTGGGTCTCAGTTTCCCCCCTGCCACCCATCATCCCCACTTCACAGAGCAGTATGGAGTTTCTGTGAGATAATGTGCCCAGTGCCTGCATGCAGCAGATGCTCCGTGATGACTTTGTGTGGAGTCACTATTACCTTATCTGGGGCAGAGGGGACGTTAGGGTTTGTCCGTTCCGTAGTTTGTACATGTTTGCAACAAGCCCTCCTACAGTTCCGTTTACCTTTAACTTCCTGGAAGGCAGTGATGCTCCAGCATCCTCAGGCTTTGAGGTGACATGAATGGTGGAGATTGCATTTCCAAAAATATGTCAGTCACCAGTCTGTGCAGTGTACCTATCTTGTGTCAGTATACACTCGGCCTCATTTAGCACACAGAGTGTTGTCAAGGCTGAGCATGGGGAGTAGGGCAGACCCGTTAAAGGTTGGGGATAATCAACCAGGGAAAGGCAGTGCCACTGCCATCTGCCTCCATTATACTCCAGGACACATTCAGCCTGTCCAAGCAAGGCTGGCCCTGGGTGATCCCACATCTATGCCACTCTATAATCTAGGAGGAAGGGTAACCTGAGCGAGGACACTCAGAGAAGGTGAGACCAAACTGATGTTCCCCAAGGGCAGCACACTCACTCTGCTAAGAGATTATTTTATGTACATTTTTGGTCATAAAATGATCCTCAACGGAAGGCAGGTCTCTTTCTTTATTACACTTAGCAGTAGCTCATTCAGAATGGGAATTATGCTCTTCCGGTTTCTATGGAGCTGTGGCTTATGACACCTGCCACCAGTTATCAGAAGGATTTAGCACACAGTCACAATTTTACTGATGGTTTGTCAATTAACAAGTTTCCTTCTCCCAGGCAATCTGCATTCAAAGACAGCAGAGGGCAACTCTGACTTTCAGCTCCTCTGCCCCCAGGGCACTGGCCCTGTATACATAGGCTGGAAAGGGCTTGGCTCTCTCTCCAGAGAGGGAGGTCCAGTTAGACCTACAAAACAATTTGTAGAAGTATTGGGGGACACCCTAGGGTATGCAAGTCAGGGCAAAGGGGGCAGGAAGACAGTCCACCTCCTGTCATCGTAGCTTCTGAAGAGAATCTATTCCAGAAAGGGTCTCATGAATGAGAAAAGCAAGTCTTGGATCAGATTCCCTAAGTTCTCCAAGTGTGTCAACTCCAAATGTCTCAACCTCTCCTTGCCTCATCACTTCACTGTGTCCTAGAGATTTGAAGCTACAATCAGTCTATTGAGCACATTTAGGAAAGAGGGTGCCTCCCAGAGAATACCAGCTTCTATGAGTGATGGGTTGCAGCCCTGCAACACAGGGATTTGCCATCACAGGCCCTAGGTGGGGACACAGAGACCCAGAGAGGTGAAGTAACTGGTCAGGATCACAGAGCTAATAACTATAGGTGAAGCCATATTTCCTCTGAAGTCCACAGAGGAGAATGCCACAGCACACTGAGAAAGAGAAGATGGGCAGGAGATATGCAACTCACAAGATCTAAGGGTCCATGGCTGATGGATCAGCCTACACCAGGCACGTTCTGGTGTATCAAACTCCAGTCTGGTCCAAGAAGCATCAGTGTTGTGAGACAGGGCCTCTCATGATGCAGGGGCTAAAATTCCTATTTCCTTCTGACCCTAAGAATATTCTGCTTATTCTCAGGAAGAACATTCTGCTTGTTCCCTTGTGGCTGCTGCCCCGCAGAGCAATCAGTGTCAGGACTTGCGGATGTTAGAGTGAGGGTCTCAGGAACATGGATAGCATAGTATGGCAGGGTCTGCAGTGATGCCAAGGGAGTCTGAAGCCTTAAAGGGAGTGAGTGGGGAGGGTTAATATTTATTAGACATTTCCCTCAGTCTATACACTGCCTCTAAGTTTGTTATGTTGAAACTGAAGTTGATTTCAAAGAAGTAAAGAAGAGAATAGTGGTTATGAAAGTCTGGGAAGAGTGTGATGAAGGGAACAATGGAGAGGAGGGTTAATGGGTACAGGAGTGCAGCTGGATAGCAGGAATAGCTTCTAATGTTCTATAGCACAGAAAAGTAACTACAATGGATAACATTTAATTGAATATTTCAAATTGACTAATAGGATTCTAAATGTTCCCAACACAAAGAAATGATAAATGGTTGAGATGATGGATATGCCAAATACTCTGATCATTACCACACCATACTGCATAAATATGTATAATAGTAATTACTATTAGTAATTTATGCCAATTTAAAAAATATATTAATAAAAATACCTCTGGACTTTTTGCAATATTTCTATGCTATCACTATTGACAGTAATCATGTTTCACAGAAAAGGAAACTAACATAGAAAGGTGAGCAAATCTTCTCCAGATCATGCAGCCAGCACTGAGACAGAAACAGAGAGAGATGGGAGGGGAGCCTGCTCATGTGACTTGAACTGGGCCCCATCTCCTTGCCACTCCAGCCATGGGTCTCATCTGAGTGCACCCCACTGTTTACATCATCCAACAACTCAATGTGTCCCACTTGCCCAGAAGCCTGCCACCCACTTACCTCTTCCAGCCTCCCTCTCCTCCTCACTAGCTTCTCTGAGATCTCTGCCTGCCAGGCCTCCTTCTTCCTCCCCAGTAGCAAGGAAGTTCTCACCACACAGAAACCCCACACAAGTCTTCTGAGACTGTGCCTGCAGATTGCTCCCACATGGAGCCCTGTGTAGGATTGTGGAGGACACATGTGCACATGCATGCACCTCCCTGCCGTCCCCCACAGTGACAGGGCCCCAGTGCTCTGTGAGGGAAAATGTCAATGTGCCCAGGCTCCTCCAGTCTGGCCCCATTTCCTGAGCCCTCAGCAGGTCAGAGGTCAGGTGGATCCAATCGTGGTTCCCTGATGGCTGTTCCTTCCCTCTGGCAGGGCGGCGCTGAATCCAATCCAATGTGGTGAACATTTATTACATGCTGCTTACAAGCCAACCAGATGTGTGGGGGACATCCAGATGAGACTCAACGTCCCCACACCTGTTGGATGAATTGATCCCGTTGGTGAATCCACTCCCACAATTACAGGGACGTGCCTGAGCAAAGGAGCCATGTATGAGCTAAATTTGCCCCAGCCCAGCATCTCTGCAAAGGAGGGGTACCATCAGGATCCCTGAAGTGTGGATCAATACTCTGGGCAAGTGCAGAACCAACTACCTGCAACACAGTTAGCCCAACCTGCCAAGAAGCATGGGGAGCAAGGGGGCACCCTGCCCCCTGGCCACTACGACCTGGCCAGGTCCAGTCCAGCTCTTCAGCCAGACACTCTGCACCCTCCAGGCAGCCAGCAACATCTCCCAGGGCCTCAGAGACATTAGGGTACCCATTTCCGGGCTACGCTGGCTCTTCCTTCCCTCCGGTCTACTGACTGCGGCCACACTGGCCCTGAGCCCCCTGATGCTGGTGACTATCCTGCGGAGCCAGAGGCTGAGGCACCAGCCCCAGTACCTGCTGCTGGCCAACATCCTGCTCTCGGATCTTGCCTACATTTTCTTCCACACACTCATCTCCTCCAGCAGCTTGGGTGGCTGGGAGTTGGGCCGCATTGTCTGTGGCATTCTGAGGGATGCTGTCTTTGCTTCCTACACTAGCACTATCCTGTCCTTCACAGCCACTGTGCTGCACACCTACCTGGCAGTCACTCATCCTCTGCGCTACCTCTCCTTTGTGTCCGGCAGAGCTGCCTGGAAGACAGTGGCCCTCATCTGGCTGGTGGCCTGCTTCTTCCCCACATTTCTCCTTTGGTTTAGCAAGCAGCAGAACGCTGGTCTGGAGAAACAAGGGGCCTCATGTATCCTGTTGCTAGGCCTGGGCACCGAGCAGAGCCATGGCACCTTGGTCACTGTCACCCACACCTCCATATTGTGCATTCTCTTTCTGTGCACAGCTCTCATTACCTACTGCTTCTGGAGGATTTATGCAGAGGTCAGGCCTTCAGGTATCTGCACACAAGGCTATTCCCGGGCCAGGGGCACCCTGCTAATCCACATGCTGCTGATCACACTGTATGTAGGCACAGGGGTGGTGTTCTCCCTGGACATCATGCTGACCAAGTACCACCACATTGGGGCCAACACTCATGCATGGCTCCTGGCAACCAACAGTGAGGTGCTCATGATGCTGCCCCGTGCCATGCTTCCATACTTGTACATGATTCGATATCGCCAGTTGCTGGGGGTGGTCCGAAACCACTTCTCACCCAGGAGGCATGGAGACATTTTCACCATTTTTCAGAACTGCGAGGTCCACAATCTGGCGGGCTGAAGTTAAATATTGTATGTTGAATATAATCCTTTAGGATGGCCTCAGCTGATGTTTTAACATTTCAACAGTTGTTAAGGAGAGAACACTCTATTATAGTGACAAGATCCTACTTGAAAATGAAAGCAAGTAAAAGTGATCCAGCCAGGTTCTGGCCCAAGTGGAGTCAGGCCTTGATCTGTTCCCTTCCATGGTTCTCTCCTCACCCTCTAGGACCACCGGCCACTGAGGAAGAATCCAGGTGACAAACACACAGACACCAAAACGTTATGAAAGCTGAAAGCTGGGAGGTAGGAAAGCTAACTTGCTGACTCCTGGATCCCTGGGCTCTACATGGGCAGCTGCTCAGCATGAGGGAGGGAAACTAGAAAGCCCACAACCTACCTCAGTGGGAGTGTCATAGAAACATTACCATGAAGCTGGACCCCCAAAGAGCACTCTCTTAGCATAAAGATAAATGAAACTAACCATTACAAAAGGCAGATGTGAGAGATCTGCCTGCCTTGACCTTGTTCTAGGCAGAGGTAGAAAATTCCTTAAGAATTTTTAAGTAGAAGTCATCCTTCGGGCAGTGTTAGAACAGAGTTTCAAATATACTTTATTTATTTAGGGTGCTGGGGATTGAACCCAGGGTACATGGTAGGTACATCCCCAGCCCTTTCAAACCAAAATCTTGCTCGAAAAACCTCCTTCTGTGGTTGATGTGGGCCTTCTGCCAGATATGAGCTTCAACTCTGGCAAAGAAACTCGAAAAAAAAAAAAATGGGTCATGGATAGCTACACCTTACAAAACCATATGGGCAAATAAGGCACAGTGAACAAGAGCAAGAAGATATAAGATCATTGCATTGAGGCTAGGGTGTGGCTCAATGGTGGAGCACTTGACTAGCATGTGTGAGGCACTAGGTTCAATTCTCAGCACCACATATAAATAAATAAAATAAAGGTCCATTGACAACTAAAAAAAAAAAGATCATGGCATTGTACTACACAGCTCCTTGAATTCTCAGATGGTGGGTTAATATAAAAATGTTCAGGGGCTGGGATTGTGGCTCAGTGGTAGAGCACTTATCATGTGTGAGGCACTAGATTCAATTCTCAGCACCGCATATAAATAAATAAAATAAAGGTCCATTGACAACTAAAACTATTTTTTTAAATGTTCAATATTTTCTAAGATATAAAAATGACATGAAAATATGGGCAGGGAAAAACACATTTCAATTTGGAAAATAAACAGAATTTCTAGGAATAAAAGTAAAATAATTAGAATTGTAAAATTGATTGGACTTAATACAGATTAAATGATGTATTAGACACAACTAGAGAAAGAATTTGCAAACTGGGGGATATGTCCAGATAAATTACCTAAAATGTAGCCCAGAGAGACAAAGAGATAAACTATATAAAAGAGGGATTAAGAGACATTAAAGTTAAAATGGAAAAGATAAACTTACATCCAATTTGGGGATATCATAGAGAAAATTTGGAAGAGGAAATATTGGAAGATATGATAGCTGATATTTTTTTAAAATTTGATAAATTTTTAAGATTTGTTTTGTTTTGTTTTGCTTGCAGTACTGGGAATTGAACACGGGAATACCCTACCATTTAGCCATACCCCCAGCCTTTTTTATTTTTGACTTGAGACAGGGTATTGCTAAGTTGCTGAAAATTGCCTGAAACTTGGACTCTCCTGCCTCAACCTTGGAAGTCTCTGGGATTACCAGTGTATGCTACCACATCTGGTTAATTTTTCAGAATTTGTTGAAAAATATCAAACCTCCCATTTGTTAGGGTAGTGGCCAGCCAGACACGAACACCTCTGTACAGCCAGGAAAATCCTTTATTCAGGGGAGTGGATGCCCGGGCGAAGGAAAGAGGAAAAAGAGAGGGAGGGGACGCGCGGGAGGGATTTTATAGAGTCCACTACAAAACCGCGTGGCGAGCTAGGGATTGGTCACTTTAAAATTGGGGGCAGATAAGCAGTAGCGGTCTTCTTTTGATGTGCTAACCTGAGCGGTTAGGCTTTGTTTCCCAGGTGGAAGATTCGGGAGAGGAACCCCCTGGGGCAGGAACTGCCTTGGGCTTTTAGAGAGGGGATGTGAAAATTACAAAAGGGCTGTTTTTTACCTTACATCATTCAATAAATCCAACCAGTTACAAATAAGATAAATGAAAAACACCCTGAGGCACATCACACAAAACTGCAGAAAACCAAGTACAAACACAACATTAAAGCTGGCAGAGATAAATAAACAGCGATTAAACTGGCAGCTGACTTCTCAAAAAGGAGTAGAAGCCTGAAACAACAGGAATAATATTGTCAATGTGCTGAGAGAAAATAACTGTTGACCTAGAATTTTATATACAAGAAACAATCTTTTCAGAGCACAAAATTAAGGCCATGATAGACAGAAAACCTGAAAGATAATATTCCTAACAATACACAGAGAACTTTAAAGGATATATTTCTGCCAGAAGAAAATTATTCCAGATGGAAAGTTTGAAATGTATGAAAACTAGCCTCAGCATCTTAGTGAGGCCCCATGCAACTTAGCAAGACCTTTCTCAATAAAATAAAAAATAAAAGCAGGGGCGAGGGCACTGGGGATGTGACTCAGTGGCAAAGTGCCCCTGGGTTCAATCCCCAATACCAGAAGATAAAATAAATAAATAAATAGGAAATAACAGGAACTATATATATATAAAATAAATAAAAAACAGGAAACTAAATACATAAGTCTGAAAATTTGTGTCTATAAAGAGCAATTAAAATATCTAATTAGTGTTGGAAAAATGAAGGTATTGTGTGACAGCAGTACGTGTGTTGGAAATGTATAATTGTACCTAAAGCAGTCTAAAGTTCTGATATCTTCAGGAGCATGTTGAAGTAGTAACCTAATACTCTGATAAGTATGCATATCAAAATGTCTAAGGCAGTCAAGAATAAACACGACAAAAAGAGGGTAGTTTTCTAAATACTCTAAGGAACAGATGAAATGAATGAGAGAAGAAACAAATCATCCAAAAGAAAGAAGAAAAGAAAAAACATAGAGAAAAGTCAAGACAAAAAAAACCAAAAACCATAAAATAATATGATAAAATCCAAATTTAAATGAACTAACACAATAAATTTAATGAACTAAAATTTGATAGCAAGAAGACCAATATTGTCAGTTTTCTTTTAAACCAGACATATGTCATTTATAAGAGGTTACCTTAAACAAATGACAGAGAATGTTTGAAAGTAAAAATACTGATTGGAAATATAGAAGGAAATATAGGTTGGTTGACACTTGTAATCCTGGCTACTCAAGAGTCTGAGGCAAGAGGATCAAAAATTTGAGTCTGACCTCAGCAACTTAGTGAGAACCTGTCCCAAAGAAAATAAATTAAAAAGACAGGGAAGTAGCTTAATGATAAAATGCCTCTGAGTTCAATCCCCAGGACAGCAATTAAAAACGAAAAGAGAGGAAGAAAGAAAGGAAGGGAAGGAAGGAGGGAAGAAGGAAGGAAGAATGGAAGGAAGGAAGGAAGAATGGAAGGAAGAAAGGAGGGGAGGGAGGGAGGAAGGAAGGAAACAGGAGAGGGAGGAAAGGAAAAGATATAGAAAACAATACTCACTAAATGAAAGCTAATAGAAGAGATAAACTTTAAAGCAAAGCTTTAACAGAGTAAAAAAGGTTTCTAGAAAATCATATAAGTCCCAATTTATTAAAATATAGAAAACTAACACACATTATAAGAATGTCTCAAATGAATAAGGCAAAATTTGACACATATTTGAGGGGAAATTAATGAACCAACCTACACAGAGAAAAATTTTAAGACTACTATCTCCCTAACTGATAGATAAAACAGGCAAAATAAATTGGCATATATAATTTTGAACAACATAATTGACAAGCTTAATCTAGTGGAAAAATTTAAAATATGTCAGTTGGCAATTGGTATAATTAAGCCTGCTTGGAATCATTAAGAATATTGCCAACATGTCACCCCATAAAGCAAGTCGGAAATAAATTTCAAAGACTTGAGTCTTGTGCAGATTACATTATATCTAAGTTCAGTGCAATTAAGTTGAAATAAATAACACAAATGTAATTAGATAAAATATGCTTGAAAATATAAAACCACATTTTTGAAAGCAAAGCTAGTAAATTTAATTTTATTAAAATACTTCTGTTTACCAACAAATACCATTAAAAGAATAAAAATACAAGCGATAGACTGGGAGAAGACATTTGTATCCTTTATATCCAACTAAAAAAACAAAGAACTTGTTTCTAAATATGTAAAGAACTATTTAAACTAGTAATAAAAAAGGCAGAAAACCTAATACAAAAATAGACAAATTGATTATGCATTTTACAATAAAGGAAATCCAAATGGTTAAATATTGAAAAGTGTTCTTATAATTAGTAAACATATGAATTAAGACAGTGAAATGCTCCTGAATGCTCACCATATTTAACAAACTTTTAAAAGTTTAATAATATCATATATTGGTGAAGAATTCTAATTTTTTAAAATATCTTTATTTTGTTTATTATTTATTTTTATGTGGTGCTGAGGATCAAACCCAGTGCCTCACATGTACGAGGCAAGTGCTCTGCCACTGAGCCACAACCCCAGCCCCAAGAATTCTAATCTTGAATGAGGATGTACTATAAATTGTACAGCAACTTTAGAAAACAGATTGGGAATTTTTTTTTTTTTTTGGTACTGGGAATTGGTACTAGGTGCTTAACCACTGAGCCATTATCCTCAGCTCTTTTTTTATATTTCATTTAGAGACAGAGTCTCACTGAGTTGCTCACAGCTTCACTAAATTGCTGAGGCTGGCTTCGAACTTGCAATCTTCCTGCCTCAGCCTCCTGAGCCACTGGAATTACAGGCATGCACCACTGCACCTAGCCCTTGGGAGTTTTTTTACTGTGTTGCTTGGTAGAACCAGGAACATTAGACCCACAGAGTATAAAGTTGTGGCAATGAGAATCATAATTTCCCCAGTGGGTCACTGGGAATGATAGTGAAACCATTCCAACTTTCATTTGTTAGTTATCAGACCCACGTTCCACATCCCAAGGAATAGTTCCTCATTCTGTACAGAATTTCCAATCTAATGCCTTAACCATAACTTTATTTATTTACTTATATTTAAAAATTTTTTAAAATTTGCTCTTTTTAGATATAAATGACAGTATAGTATATTTTGACATATTACACATACATGGAGTATAACTGCCCATTCTTGTGGTTTTACATGATGTGGAGTTTCACTAGTTTTGTATTTATATGTCCGATGTATTCTACTATGTTTCCTTTTCCCACCCCCCTTTCTTTCATTCCTCTTTGTTTAATCCCAAGTACTTCTATTCTGTGCCCATTCCCTGCCCCGCCCCCCACTTGATTGTGTGCCTCTTTAAGAGGCAATTTCACTGCCTCTTCTGGGCTGGCAGTTTCTATATGGTGCATAATCACATGTATAATGGTTAAAAACACATTTTCCAGCAATTGTAGATCAAAGACTAATTAGTAATGAAATTAGAAAATGTTTAGAATTGAATGAAACAAAAATGTTATATATCAAAATGTGTGATTTGCAGGCAACAGAATTTAGAAGAAAATACATGTTTATATGTTTTACTCAAGAGGAAAAAAGGCTCAAAATAAACCAGTTAGGATCTAAATTAAGAATTAAGAAAAAATTGGCTGTGCCTCATAGGGGCTTTGAAGACGTGATTAAATTAAGGATCCTACAAGGCCCTTTCAAGGAAAAGAAGGAAGGTAGGACGTGAGAGAGAGAAACATGATGACTACAAATGCCAGGTTAGAGACGGTGGGGCAGGGGAGATGCTACACTGCTGGCTGTGAAGATGGAGAAGGAACCATCAGCCAAAGAAAGCTGGCAGCTCCACACACTGGAAAAAGCAAAGAACCAGATTCTACCCTTGAGACTTAGGTGGAACACAATCTTGCAAACAATTTGATTTTAACTCAGTAAAATGCATATTTTATTTCTGATCTTCAGAACTTTAAGATAATATATTTATGTTATTTTAGACCACTAAAGTTTTGGTAATTTGTTGCAGTATCAATAATAAACTAATCCAGTGGCCTTAGTTTGTCTGCTTTTCTGCTCCCTGTGGTGGTGTGCCTCCCAGCAGGTTAATCCAAGCCATTCACATGCAGCTGCAAATTTTCAAGAGAGTAGAAATCCCTAGCGTTTTGGAACTGGCATGGCATTTCTTCTGCTACATTCTGGAAAAAATCAGCAACATCTGGTACAAGGAAGAAAACAATAAGCTCTATCTCTTGATGGGAGAGACAAAAAGTCATATTTCAAGGGAAAAGGATACAGGGAAGAGAAATGTTAGGGCTACATTGCAATCTGTCGTCACTTTGGAAAAACCGCAAGATTGAAGATGCTCGGTAATTACATTCCAAGATACACTCCCTAGAGAAACCCTTGTTCATGTACTCCATGTTCCTAGCAGCACAATTAACTAAGAATGGGAAATAATCCACATAACATAAAAGAGTGGTTAAATGCATTACGGAATGTTCACACAATGAAATACGACACAGCACTAAAAATGAACAGTTGTATGCATCAATGTGGATGAACCTCATAAGCATATCGTTGGTAAAAGGCAAGTCACAGAAGTATATGCTTTCTAGTTTCATTAATATAAAATACAAAGACAGAGGGAGATGAAACATAGTTTGGTAAAACATGCAATGGGCTATATCTATTAAATGGTGAGTATCATCTGCCCCAAAATCATATATGAAAGCTCAAACCCCCCAAAATGACTGTGATATAGACTTTAGAAGGTAATTAAGGTTAAATGAGGTCATAAGGATAGGGTCCTACCTGAACTGTTTTGGTGGCCTTATATGAAGAAAAGAGAAGTCTCCCTCTACCATGTTTTGAAAAGACAACCATTGGCAAGCCAGAGAGAGAAGCTTCCATAGGAACTAACTCTACCAGCACCTTCACCTTGGACTTTCAGCTCACAGAACTGTGAAAAAAACAATATTCTATTGTTTAAGCCACCTAATCCATGATATTTTGTTATGGCACCCTGAATTGACTGATATAGTAGAGAAAGAGTTCAATGAAGGAGGGAGGGAGGGGGAGAGAGAGGAAGAGAGAATAATTAACATAAAATTCAGTGAAGCAGTTATTAATATGTGGAAGGAAGAAAGATGTGATTCGGAAGGGACAAAAGAGGGATTCTCAGCTATGGCTAATTAATTTCTTAAGCAGGATGATGAGTGCACAAACCCTAATTCCATTTGTTATATATATAGTCCTAGACTCATTGTGGTTTCATTTAAAAGTTTTTGACCTAATGGTTGTGAAAATGATACACACTCAGTAGAACCTTACTTCAAAGTTTGCATTTGCATCTTTTCCTGAGCTAATGGTGTGATTCTCTCTTGGGATGTTGGGCAGCACAGCAAGCCACAGCTCCCAGTCAGCCACATAATCATGAAGGGAAACAACTGACACTCTGCAGTATGCTGTGTTGCTAAGTTATGATGTGTGGTAGGTCAGGTGGATTAAATGCATTTTTGACCTATAATATTTTAACTTATAATGGGTTTATGAGGATGTAAATCCTCTGTAACTCAAGGAGTATTCATGTTTAAAATTGCACATAGTTTATATACACTGTTTAATGTGCAACATGTTCCAAATGAAAGAATTAATAAACTACATGACCTTTAGCCTCCCCTCCAGTCTTCTCATTACACTTCTGCACATGAGAAGTGTCCCTCACCTATTCACTGAGGAGCTAGCCTGCTGGTTCAACAACTCCTAATCATGTAACTTGCTGGTTTGAGAGGGCCACAGCTAGGTGCGGTCAGGGTTGAAGCACCATGCTTGACATCCAGGCTTGTTCTACTTCATTCCTGATCAGGAGCCAGCCATGGTCAATCCATCTGGCATTTCTAAGATGTCTTAGTCTGTTACTATTGCAAAAAAATAGGACACCAGATTATTTTTAAAAGAATAAATGTTTATCTGGAGGCTGAATAAATGTTCTGGAGGCTGAAAATCCAAGAAGATAGTGCTGGCATCTGGAGAAGAACTTCTTGGCTGCATCATAAGATAGCTGAGGATATCACATGGTAAGACAGCAAACTTACTAGCTTGAGTCTTTCTTCTTTTTATAAAGCCACTGATGCCATCATGGGGGCTCCATCCTCATGACTTCATTTAATCCCAATTACTTCCAAATGCCATTAATATATGAATTTCCAACAAATAATCTTTTAAGGGAACATATTCAAACTATAGCATCAAGCAACAGTTACTGGTCCAAGGGTGAGCATGTATCATAAATCTATTGAAGGAAAGGTTTGGATGTTGTTGGTACAAGTCTTCCCTCTCATTTCAGAGCTTGTTGGCCCATATCAGTCATCTATAGCCACCAGAGAGCAGAGTTCTGATCTCTCCTCATCTTCCTAAAGATGCAACCAGACACAGCCTTCCCTTCACTAGCAGGTAGTTTTGCTAGGAAGGTCATGCAACCTGAGTGTGGCTGCTAAGATGTCCTCACCTCAGACCTGGAGTAAGGAGCCAGTGTCAGCCATGGTGGTCAGTGAAACATCACCTTCCTATGCAGCAAAGACCATCTCCTCCATGCCGTGTGGTTGGCAGAACAGGGCTACACTCTTACCTGACCAACAGCAAGGATGGTACTGTGTTTTGGCCTGGGTTATGGTTATGCAGGCCTCCTGGTCATTTTGAGTCTACCAGGATCTTTCAGTGCACTTTTTCTCTGCCTCAACCAGTCAAGGATTCTGTTGCTGTGACTAAGGACATGCATTTACACAGAATTTAGTTCCAGAAAGCAGAGTTGTTACAAGTTAAGGCTTTAAATAATACCAAAAGAAGAATTAAATTCCCAAAAAGCACTGGCCTAAAAACTCTACATGATCAACAGGATAATTCTCACCAGAAATTTGTAAATCAACACAAGCCCAATCAATATTTGCAGCATTATTACTCTTTTTTTTAAAAATTTTTTTTAGTTGTTTATGGATCTTTATTCCATTCATTTATTATTTATATATGGTGCTGAGGATCGAACCCAGTGCCTCACGCATGCCAGGCAAGCGCTCCACCACTGAGCTACAGCCCCAGCCCCCATTATTACTCTTACAAAAATAAAATTGGGCTGAGGGGTGTAGCTCAATGGTAGAGAGTATGCTTAGCATACACAAAGCTGGGTTTAATTCCCAGCACCAAGGAATGAAGGAAAGAAGGAAAAGAGGGAGGGAAGGAGGAGGAGAGAGAGGGGAAGGCAGGCAGGCAGGCAGGCAAACCGGCAGGCAAATGGATTATTCTGAAAAAGAAGGGTGATGAATGGGCGCTAGCCCTACCACATATATAGAAAATGTGATGCTAGCACATAATCAGTCAGATGCATGGAATGAAATGAAAAGTTCTGAAATATTTCCAAAGCATATGGCATTCAGATTATTAACCTATTGTCTCTCAGGAAAAACTGCCCTTCATACATCTCTTTGTAATGGTGGGACTGGAGTTCTGCAAATTCCCCTTTATCAGCTAGTTCTGCCAGGCTTTGCCAAAATGGGTCACTAGAAAGTGACTGGAAAGCCTGAGGGATGACAAGACACTGATGCTTCCTGTCTTGCTCCATGTTACTTTATGCAGCCCTTCCCTTCAGTGGGAACAGTTGATTCTAGTTTCTACCCTAGGTGGAAAGAATTAACTCCATTTTTCTCACTGTACTCTCACAACAGCCTCTGATACCAGGTGCATGTGAGTTTTCCCCCCACGTACCTGCTGAATGTCCTCTAATTCTACCTGATAGAATGACACTATTTACCTGGAAGTACCATTGAATCAGATGTTAATTGAAAGCCTCAGGTAGATTTACCTATGATTCTGACCTACTGGCTAAAAATCTGAGTTTCCAAGATCCCCTCCTCAGGTTTAATTAGTTAACTAAAGTAGCTCACAGAACTCAAGAAAACAAGTTTATTGGTTTATTGTAAAGGACATTACAAAGAATATGCCGAGTGATACACGGCATGGTATTGGGAAGGGCTATGGAGCTTCTATGCCTTCCCTCTGACACAACTCTCCAGGAAACTCCATGTGCTCAGATGTCCATCCAGAAGCTCTCTGAACCTTGTTCTTCTAGCGCTTTATTGGAGGCTTCATTACACAGGCACGATTGATTAAATCATTGACCTCTGGTGATCAACTCACATTTCAGTTATAGCCACTTCTTCAGAGATTGGGGCATGGGGCTAAAAATCCAAGCTCTATTTCTGCCTTGGTCTTTCCTGTGCCCAGTCCCAGAAGCTAGTGGGCACAGCCAGCCATCAATCAGTTCATTAGCTACCAAAGAGACTTATCACCTTGAAGATTCCAAGAATTTTCAGAGTTATATGCCAGAAATAAGGAGGAAAACCAAATATTTATTTTACAATGCCACACACTCTTTCAGATTCTTTCTCCTAATGGGTCCTCACAAGTACAGCATCAGCTGGGTAGTGCTGCTTCCTCAGAGGTCTGAGTCTCAGTGACACAAAGCCCTTCTCTGATCCTGTATGTTTTGGTAACTCCAAATGCTTCCCTTTGTTCCACAGTCCTTGGGGAACAGCTGCTTCCTTAAGGTCATAATCTCTGTGTTACTCTCTCAGGATCCCTTCCCACATGTTTAAACTTGTTTAAACAATCCATACATTTGTTTCTTTTGATTAAAATGATTAGTATGGTTTTTTTATTGGTTCCTTACAAAATTAGATATAAGATTGAGATAGACACACAGATACATAGATCATAGACAGAAGATGATAGATGACAGAAAATGATATATATAGAGAGAGATGGGTAAAAACATGGATGGATGGATAGAGGGATGGGGAGATAGATCACAGGTACAAGATGATAGAGAAAAAGATAGTTGGATGGACAGTGGCGGGGAGAGAGAGAGATAGAGATAATGAAGTCATTCAGCATAACTGGGAAATAATGTATTATTCAATCATGACACCTGGGAGGCCATCAGATAAAATTAACTCTAGATTAATCAAATATTTAAACATAAAATTAAAGTAATAAAAAAGCTATACTTTGTTATACTCTCATAGCATGGAAGACTTTATAAATAGGATCTAGAACACACAAATGTTACAATAAAATGCTTATTTATCTATATAAAACCCATAACATTTATCTATATAAAACCCATAACATTCTACAGGAAAAAAAAGTATCATAAGTGAAACAAATAGACTAATCAAAAATGGTGACAAAATGTTTGCTACTAATATCAAAAACAGGCTCATTTCAAGTGTTTCCATTGCTTTAGGATGCTGGGTGGCAATAATGGTGAGCACATAGTGGAGCAAAACTGCATATATCATAAGGCAGGAGACTGGGACCCCACAAAACCCTTCAAGGGAACACCTCCAAAAACTTAAGGACCTGCCACTAGGTTCCACTTCTTCAAAGTTTTATCACCTCCCAATAGAGCCACTCTGGGGACCAAGACTTTAACACATGGACCTTTAAGGGACATTTAATATTTAAAGCATGCCACTCAATTAAAAATTCTCAAAGAATGCACACATAGTCCACATAAAGGAAAACACAAGAAAAGGTGATGGATCTCACCAATTGCTATAGTTTGGATCTTGAATGTCCTTTAAAGGCCCATGTGTTAAAGGCTGTTCCACCAGTATGTGATGCTATAGGGAAGTGGTGAACCTTTTGGAGATGGGGCCTACTGAGAGGAAAAGAAGTCATTCTAGGTGTGCCTTCAAAGGGAATGAAATGAACATCGTCCTCTGCCATGTGCTTTTGCCATGATGAACTGTCTCTCCACTGGCCCAAAAAGCAGTGTGCCAAAGACCATAGACTGAGACAAAATAAACCTTTATTCCTTATAAGTTGATTATCTCAGGTATTTTGTCACAGTAATGGAAAGCTAACTAACACACTAGTGGAAAATAAAATGACAGCCAGATGCCATTTCTCATTTTTTTTTTCTTTTTTTGGTACCAGGGACAGAATCTAGGACAAACTGGTCCCAGTGTTGTGGCACTTAACCACTGAGCCACACCCCCAGAATTTTTTGTATTTTATTTTGAGAATGGGTCTGGCTAAGTTGCTTAAAGACTTGCTAAGTTGCTGGGTCTGGCTAAGTTGCTTAGGGACTTGCTAAGTTGCTGAGTCTGGCTTTGAACTTGTGATTCTTCTGACTCAGCCTCCTGAGCCTCTAGGATTATAGGGATATACCTCCACACCCAGTAATTTCTCACTTCTTGATTTGCTAACAATTCAGTATATGTAAGAACACCATCTGTTGATAAAAGTGTAATAAGTAATGCTTGTGAGAATATAAATTGCTCAAATCTCTAGAGAGTGCAATTTGTAATAAATGACAACATTTTAAATACACATAGTGATAATCCAATACAATAGATTCCTTATCATCTTGCCCATTTTACAGGTTAGAAAACTGAAGCACATAGGACTACTGCACCATATGAGTGTTTTCCTCCACACCCCTGATTCAAGGATTACCCTCCTAGTTATTTCTATTTAATTTGTATGTTTATAAATTAAATATATACAAGGATATTTGCTATAGCAAGGTATTGAGAAGTAGCTAATTTCCCTCCACAAGAGAAATACCAAAATAAAGTATAATATACACACAAGTTAGGATGTAATGCAGCTAGTAAATAACTAAGACATCTAATATGAATTTATATGAAAAAAATTACAAAGAGAAATTATTGAGTTCAAATAGGGATAGCTTATATAGGTCTATTCTCACATTATAGAATTGATAAAAGCTGGACAAATTCTGTAAAACAAATATAGAATGCATTGGAGAGAGTGATCAAAGCAGGCAGAAATTAAGGGAGAAGTATTTAAAACAATAAAACTCATGAGTTGTATTCCATATTTAGTCTGGGTCTTCTCCTCTGGGTTTTATGGCCTATGAAAAACAGAGCTAAAGCACAAAAGCACAGCATAACTGGGATAAGGGTATAAGGGCCAATATCTTAGACAGAAGGGAACCCCCACATGAGTATAATCATTCTCTTCAAGGTGTGGTCTAAGTTCCAAGCTTGCTTTGGTAGGATGGACCCCAAGAAACTGTGCAACAAGCTAACAGAGGGAAAGAACTGATCAGGATTTGCTACAGCCAGAGAAGCAGGTCCACAGAAAGTGTAAGTACTGCCATGGGGAAGAGCCTTGATGAACAACCTAGGCTCTCATTTCAGACCCCAGGGAGGACAAACTGGTTCTAGAATATGAAAAACAGGTCCAAGGTACCATAAGACCAAAGAAAGAAGCAGACAGATCCAGGATTGAAGAAAGTACAATTTATTGCGGGGATACTAACAGAGTATGGTCATAGATGGCAGCAAGACCAGGTGGATTCTTTTGATTTGGGTCAGAAGTTGGGGGTTTATACTGTAGTCAGGACAAAAATGACTCCATCTAAGCTAGAATGTATCTGGTTTATCTCAAGCTAATATTAAAGAAGTCAGGTACACCCCTGGTGCTCTAATAATTTTATTTATAGTTTGTAGAGAAACTATGAGGGAAAATCCAACTAGAGTTACTCAGGGGCAGTTTTGGGGGCATGGCCACAGTCACATGTCAGGTTTAATTGCTATTTGTATACTAGGAGCAAAGGCCATGCTAGAAGAGCACAGGTAAAATTAAAAGACCTGTCCAGTAGACTATAGAGCGTATTTAGATTGAAGCACAGTGAGAGAAGAAGATGGAAAATGTAGGAAGAGTGTGGGAGATACATGTGACATGGTAAAAAATAAAACCTATACCAGTATCTGGAATTCCAGGAGAAGTACGAAATTGAGAGAGAAACCACATCTAAAGAAATACTAAGTAAGAATTTTCAAAAAAAAGTCAACTCATATTAAAGATGGCTTATGAAAACCAAAGAGGATGAATTTTTAAAAAACACACATATTACACTACAACTACTAAAAACAAAAGATAGACAACATATTGAAAATCACCAGAGGGGAAGAAATAAGACCAACATATCTGAGAAATAATGTAAACCATAAGAAAATAAAATATCACAAAGCTCTGAAAGAAGAAAACAAAACTGGGGCTGAGGCTGTGGCTCAGTGGCAGAGCACTTGCCTCGCAAGTGTGAGGCACTGGGTTCGATCCTCAGCACCACATAAAAATAAGTAAACAAAATAAAGACACTGTGTCCATGTATAACTAAAAAATATTTAAAAAAAAAAAAGAAAACAAAACTGTATGAGTTTATAATAGTATTTCTCAGAGTCATTTGGATAACTGTGGATTTTTAAAACTATTTTTCCTCCTGTATTCTCTATGAAAAAGTACATTAATCTTAAAAATTAAAGAAAACACATTGTTTTAGAAGGTAAAAAAAGTGAAATAAAGCAGATTTCATTTTTAAAAAATGAATAAAATTGTTTACCAAAAACCTGAACGAGAAGTGCTGAACAAAGATGCAGTCTTGAACAAAGGTGCCCTTCAAGATGCATGAAGCACAGGAAGGAACAAAGGAAACCAAAAAAGACAAATAATACAAACAAATATTTGCTGTCTCATACAGCCAAAATAAAAGGATCTTTAGGATTGAAAATATATAGAGAAATAAAATAATACTAATTCTAACAAATAAAAATGGACTAAATTCTCTCATTAAAAACTGAATATTTTCAAGCTGAATAAAAATAAATAAATAAAGCCAAATACATGCTGTTTATAAAAGACACCCAGAAAATAGAGGAACACAGAGAGATTGAGCAGCTATAGCCCACTGAAGGGAGAGAAAAGCAAGGTCTCAGATACTTCCGAGATGGAGGTCTGGGTCATCTCCTATATTAGTTTTTCATTAGTACAATGAGGCAATTAATTAATAAAGAGAAAAGGGTTATGTAACTCAGAATTTAAAGGTTCAAAATCTAAGATTGGGGAGAGAGAGGGGGCATCAGTTTGGGCTTCTTGCAACGGTGGCTTATCACGGAGGGAGCAAGCAGTCAGACCTCAAGTCAGAAAGCAGAAAGAGGGGCTGGGATTGTAGCTCAGCGGTAGAGCGCTTGCCTCGCATGCGTGAGGCCCTGGGTTCGATCCTCAGCACCACATACAAAGCAATAAAATAAAGACATTGTGTCCATCAGCAACTAAAAAAATTTAAAAAAAAAAAAAAAAAAAGCAGAAAGAGGGAATGAGTGGGGTCCCACAATATCTTTTCAGGGCACACCCCCCATGCCCTAAGAACCTCTCACCAGGCCTGATCTCTCAGAGGTTCTACCACCTCCCAATAGTGCCACCCTGGGGACCAAACTCTTAACATCCAGACCTTTGTGGGATACTACTCATATTCAACCATAAGCATCCTACACCTGGCAAACAGCTAGACCAGCCATGGTCATGCTGGTCAAGGGTGAAAGAATCTGGAATGGATAAAAGATGAAGGAGATGACTCATATTATCTCTAATCCTGGGACCAGCTATAACTATGGATTATAATGTTTGTTTTTGAATTATTATGTTCATCAGCTTGTGATAATCAACTTATAAAGAGGAAAAGTTTTTTTGGCTCACAGTTTTGGAGGTTTCTGTCCATGATTGATTGGTCCATTGCTTTGAGCCTATGGAGACCCATCATGGCAAAAGCAAAGCCATTTATCTTATGGCCAGGAAGTGAAAAAGGAAGAAGAAAGATAGGCCCCCAATGATCTAAGACCTCCCACTAGGCCCTGCCTCTTAAAGGTTCCACCACCTCTCAATAACATCACACTGGGGACCAAGCCTTTGATACATGAGCTTTTGGTGATGTTCCAGATTTAAACAACAATCAACTACCCTCTTGTGCTAATTTATTCTCAACACTATGGCTTTCCACTGCCTTGAAGGAGCCTCTGGGCCTTACTGGGCCTGTATCTTTACTCTCAGGGGAGAAGTAAGGACATTGTATTCCTGTAACAATGTAAAAGTGACAAACTGGACAGAATGAGAAGGTGAAAACTAGCCAGGTGATACCAGAGTGGGCTGCATAAAACACAAGCCACCCTGCTCCCAAGGCCCTCACCACGTGCTTGTCCACAGTCCCAATGCCAGTGGACTTCAAGTTGTTTTATGAGAGACTGAATAACCCGCCGGCCCTATACCTGTGCAACCTGGAAATAAGCACATGTTCATGTTCCACAGGGTGAATGAGGCTTTGGGTGAATTGCAGATCAATTCTAAGATATGGTAGTTCAGAAGTGCTTCAGAAAATGGAAATGTGAGTTGAGACTGATCAGATGCACTCCTTAGCAAGTGATGACCAGCTCAGAAATGAACAGTTTCATTACCTTCTCTCTTCTCTGCCTCATTCTCCCTTTCCTTTATACATGTTTTCCTGGGATTATGTTCTTCAAAGGGCAGAGCCTATCTGTTTTGTCCCCAACTCCACTTTCTCAGGAACCCCAGTTAAGCCTACATAAAAGAGGAAAATCCAAACCATTGTCCACAGAGTCCAAAAATCCAGATGTTTGACCTTGTATTTTCAATAGAAAACATCTAAGGAGGGACTAAAATCCATCCCTGGAAATGTAATTGCAGACATTATGGATAAAAACTCTTGATTTCAACAGGTTACCTCCAGGAGAGAAGCCGTGCTGTACACTCCCCGCAAAACTCCAGGCTCCTTGCTGCCTCAGATGCCTTTGTCATGCCATCTACCTGCCTTTAATGCTGTGTTCTGCCAACCTCAGCCTCCTAGGATCTTCCTATACTTCCTCAAATTTCTCTGAGCCCTGCAGCCATTCACCACATCCGGTGCCCACAAGGCAGGCAACAAGTGACTTCTCCTTCTGCCTCTCAGTAGGTTTTCCTTTTCCTTGTGGTGTTGGAAACTGAACCCAGAGCTTTGTACATTCTAGGTGACCACTGAGCTACATCCTTAGCCTTGCCTTTTGATAACTAATCCTGTATCCAAAAGTAGCCTGAGCTCCTTAAAAGCACCTGTGCCCCTAACCTTTAAGCAAATTCAGCACAGAGACATGCCGGTCCATCTTTTATTCCCTGGAGCTGGGTGTCTTAATATGCCCAGTGTAGAGGTATGGCTGGGAGTCTGCAGGGAACAAAGTCCCAATGCAGTCCTGGTAGCCCAGACCTAGCTAGCACAAGGCCAGTCGTCAGCAAGCAAATTCCAAGAGGTCACCTCCTGCTGACCTCTTGGCTTAGGTCAGAGTTTACCACCTGCCTCAACAAAGGTGACAAGAAACCAGGACTTTTTTCTAGGAAAGGTCTGTCCTTGGAAAGGTCTGTCCTTTGGGGGAAAATAAACACTTTCCTTAGCTTGATCTAGGGGCCTAAGTCCTCAGAGAACTTCTTGCTCTTTCCTGACAACCACTAGGACTGTACTCACTCGTTGCCAGAGATCTGCAGGGCAACAGATGGATCATGAGCTTGAACAAACACAGGAAGAGAGATAAGAAGGCATCTGGGCTTTACCTTGAGTTGCTGATTCCGGAAGGGGTCAAAAGGACACTTGAAAACAGTTATCTGCTTCTGAAGATTCTATGGACCAGGCTGTTTCATTCTCTCAAGACCTGCAAGGAGATAGAAGGGAAAAGAGCACTTATTTGGGGAAGCTGCAATGTTCCATGTGCCCCTATCTTTGGTATCTCCTGTCCAGCTCACAGAACATGACAACTAGAGGTCCCTTGTAACTTGGGTGGTCCAACCCACATTCCAGTCTGGACCTCAAAGCCTGGAAAAAGTTGAGAGAGTCTCAGAGCTAAGACTCACAATGACAAGCCTCCTGGCAGCCTGATACCTGCTCCTCACTTCCTGGTGGGGCAGAAGGACCTTTCTGGGTTGCAGACGAGGTGCTGTGCCCCTGATGCCTACTTTCCAAAGTCATGCAAGAACTTGGCAGGCAACATCAGGCAGGAACCACAGGACTAGTACAAATCCCTTAGCTTCTGGGGCCTTTACCCAGGTAGCACTGTGCTGTGGGACCAGCTGTGCCAGGTTTCAACCTCTCCAGAGGAGGGTACCTCAGTAGCCCAGCTTCATAGCACTTCCTTGCTGCCCAGGGGAACAAAGATGAAGAATGATGGCATGTTCTTCAAAGGGAAGAAAGAGACATACTCTTAACACATTCTTAATTAGAGTGGTAGATTTAATACTCACTTTACCTCTGCATTCTTCATAAACTCCAGAAAAATGCAATTGCAGATGTAAACAATAGATGAACCCACAAAGAAGAGAGATGAGAGAGATGAGAGAGAGCGAGAGAGAGAGAATGAATGACAGATAGGAGAGGCCAAACGTTTGTTGAAAGAGAGGCAGGCAGATGAGGGGTAGGAACCAATTCAGCAGGGCCAGTCCTGAGCCCACAGAAGCAAAGGCAGTGAAAGGAAGGCAAGAAAAACCCAGATCCATCCTGCTGGGGGTGAGAGAGGCCTGGTCTGGATTCTGAGTGAGGTAACCAGGGTCACCACCTGTTCGAGGAGCACTAAGACTTTGAATCCACCTTCCCAAGCCCCAGAGACTCCCACTCCAGGACACTACACTTAGCTGAGAAGATGTGAAGCCTTAGGGCCACACAGGAGGCTGCCCAGAGAACATTGTGGTGCTGAGACCACAACCCACTCCTCTCACCTGGCTGCTGGGAGCCAGACAATTGACTCTAAAAAACAAGAAAATGAAGAATTCTTCTCCAAAGAAACTGAAGGAGCCAGATTTTGAGTGAGGCATGTGGGGTGTGTGGGCATCAATAAGCCACCATGCTACACAATTACCCTGTCACAGATGCCCACCAGTTGACAAGGACTCTTAATAAACAGCAACTCATACACCTCCAATGCCTCACCCTTAAATAAAACTAAGTCCCAAGAACAATTAGTGAAATATTTGGAGGAAGCCTCCAAAGTGGAATACAGAGAACAAAAATACTTCAGAGAAAATAGGAATTTACCTGGGGAGGCTGAAGAGAACTGGAGGGTGCCAGGAAAATAAGAGGGTACAGGAGCATAAAGAAACTTGAATTTATACAATAGACCAAACAGAAAATGTAGAATCCATGATGTGAGGAAGAGATGCTATAAGAAGAGGAACAAACAGTGCCAGAAACACCCTTCATGTCTGTTAGAAACTCTTAAGAATAAAGAACTACAAAAGAAGTAATATATTCAAATAAGCCAGAAAGATAAATTTGAAAAAAATATACCAAATAGAAAAAAATAATAAAATTATAAGATCAATTCAGGAAGTATAACTTATAATACTAGTGTTACAAAGCTGAGGACTTCTGAGAAACTGAGGCAGCACAAAGATCTGCCCTTCAAACTCCTATTCTTGCCATCAAGTCACAAAGATTTCAGACACGTCATTCAGAGTAATAAAAATGAATTTATTGAAGGGATAGGAAAAGGGAAAGGGGACACTCTCAAGGGAGAGAATAAGTCGTCTCAGAGAGGACAGGGAAAATGTGTCTCCAGCTTTTGGGGGGATCCCAGAGAAGTTTCCAGAGAGTCCTGCCTAGGTCCACCTCTTGATTTTTAACTGACAGCAAGATGACATCAGACTTTTAGGTCCCTATTGCCATGGCAACTCTAGGTTATCTTGCCCTATGCTGACCGGTTCTAACTGGATTCCTTTTTAAAAAATTTTTAATTTTTTAAATTTGTTCTAATACATGATAACAAAATGCATTCCAATTCATTGTACACAAATGGAGCATAACTTCTCATTTCTCTGTACACAATGTTGAGTAGAAATACATGTGCAGTCATACGTGTATGTAGGTAATGATGTTCATTTCATTCCACCATCTTTCCTGCCCCCATACCCCCTCCCTCTCCCTCCTCTCCCCTTTGCCCAAAGTTCTTCCATTCTCCCCATGCCACCTCCCTGCATTATGGATCAGCATCCACTTATCAGATAGAAATTCAGCCTTTGGTTTCTTGGGATTGGCTTACTTCGCTTAACATGATATTCTCTAACTCCATCCATTTACCTGAAAATGCCGTAATGTTATTCTCTTTTAATGCTGAGTAATATTCCATTGTGTATATGTATCACAGTTTCTTTATCCATTCATCTGTTGAAGGGCATCCAGGTTGGTTCCACAGTTTTGCCATGAGCTGCTATGAACATTGATGTGGCTATGTCTCTATAGTATGCTGATGTTAAGTCCTTTGGGTATAGAGCAAGGAGTGAGAAAGCTGGATCAAATGGTGGTTCCATTCCAAGTTTCCTAAGGAATTTCCATACTGCTTTCCATAGTGGTTGCACCAATTTGCAGTGCCATCAGCAATGTATGAGTGTACCTTTTCCTCCACATCCTCACCAACACTTATGTTTGCTTGTATTCTTGATAATTGCCATTCTGACTGTAGTGAGATGAAATCTTAGAGTAGTTTTGATTTGCATTTCTCTAATTACTAGAGAATTTGAACTGTTTTTTATGTACTTGTTGATTAATTGTTTATATTTTTCTGAGAAGTGTCTGTTCAGTTCCTTAGCCCATTTATTAATTGTGTTATTTGTTTTTTTGGTGTCAAGTTTTTTGAGTTCTTTATATAAAAAAGATTTGGGTTCTGGATTCTTCTGTGCTCTGAACAAGTTACATTAATTATCCTGGGCAAGTCATTCAACTCCAGGCCTCTGTTTCCTCACCTTTCAAATGACGACAATGTTAGATGATCTGTCTCACAGGTTTTTGTGAAGGCAATTAACTCTAACACCAGGAGGTACTAATTGAGCACTTACTACACAATAGATTTAGTGACCCCATTTATTCTTACAATAACCCTATAAATCAGGTATCATTGTTTCCCCAATTCCACAAATGAGAAAATGATGGAAGAAACTTCAGTTAGTTTTCCACATAATTCTACCTCCAAACTTCAGCTAAGAAGACCCATCTAATAGTGCGCAGGTCTCAGCAGTTATTTCCTGCTCAAAACTTTTGCAAAACTCTGTATTTAAAATTTTGGATTGCTTCCCAGTTCTCTAATTAAGCATCAAAAGTCAATCAGGAAAAGGAGGTACAGAGTCAGAAAAAACACCTTTGAACAATTGAAGAGATATCTTTAATTCTGAATCACACAATAGAAAGGAGGACTGCTAGACACAGACACTCTTACCTGTGTATAACAGGTAAGAGAGGGGGAATAACACGGAGGGTAGTTGTAACAACTTCGGAGACAGCCAGAAGAACACAATTTCCTGGCACCAGGGCACAGTAAGAATGGCAAACCCAAGGTAGTCTGTTAGTATCCATAGAAACTGCCAGCTCAGGATGGCAGTGGGGTTTCCTGGGACTTCTTTGGATGGGACAGAGGGTGATGGGCTCCATATGAAGTCACAAAGAAAAGCCATATCTGTAAGGAAAAGACTGGATTATGGTGAGGTGAGAGGGAGCCCTATACTCTGAGCTGCCTTTAAGTGCAAATCTGAAGCTGAGGAAAAGGGTAAACATTTGAAATGAAGAATCTAGATAGCCTGGAGGACAGCTCCAGACCTCTTCCTGCAGTCTCCTTCCAACAGATGGTCTGGGAGAATTTACTCACAAAGAAACTAGCAAAGGACTTATGCAAAGATATTATCACAAAGTAGGGAAAGAAAAGACAGTCAACCCCAAGATAAGGATAAACAAAGGAAGTAATGCTTGTTAATGAACTTGATGTAGCTATTCCAGTCTATATTTGGTATCCATGACAATCAGTTCCTGTATCTCCCTCAGAGACAAAAATTCATGGATGCTCACATCTTACATAAAAATACATAGTAGTTGCATATAACCTGCAAGTATCCTTCCAAATACTTTAAATCATCTCTAGATTACAACAGCCAAAAATGCCTATACATCACTTTACTCACAGATTCAGCATAGCACTTGGCAAATTAAAGTTTTGCTCTTTGGAATTTTTAAAAAATATTTTCAGTCTTCAACTGGTTGAATCCATGTATGTGAAACCCAAAATAAAGAGAACCAAATGTGCATATTTCAAAACAACATTCTGTATAGAATAAATCTATATATTTTGTCAACTAATTAATTAAAATGTCACATAAATTTTTTGCCAAACATAAATAGGTTAAAAATCCCTGCAAATTAACCAAATTTTATATCATTCCATAGAAAATTAGTTTGATTTCATATTTAAAGGAGGACTTCAAAGAATAAGAGTTTGTAGCCGTGTTCTAATTCCTGATCTCTCTTCGGACAGTGGGGCAGTTGCTACACCAGACCACCTTCCAATTATCCATTCCAACTCTCTGAAGGGCCCTGTGGCCTAGAAGCACAACTTAGCCTGGATATGTGGCACATACCTATAGTCCCAGTCCTTGTGAGAAATGTCATAATTTCACATGACAGAAAGGAGGAAAAGACACAGAGGACAAAGAAAGCTGTGTGAGGCCTCTTTTATAACCACCTTCTAACAGCCCACTTCTTAATACTATTACATTGAAGATTAAGTTTTGACATGAATTTAGGAGAGACACAAACACCCAAACCATACCAAGACCTAAAGGTGAACAAGATATAAGCCCTCTTTTCTGAAGGAGTCAGTAAAGATACTTTTTCTGTCTTGAACTTAGCAATGGATAGAAAGGGGTGGGTGAGACACAAGACAATTCAAGACCAAAAGTCAATTATTGTGTGAAAATGCAGATCCAAATCAGAAAAAAAACAAACCCAGAAACTCAAATCACAAAATTTAATAAGTTTTGAACAAATAAAAATGATCCTAGCTTGTCAGAGCCCTCAGAAAATGGGAAAAAATAAATTAAAATACTTTTGAAGACAGTCAACCTCAATTAAAGCTTCAAGAAATTACCATAGATAAAGTTCAAGGAAACTTATTGTGCCAATTTACTGTTTAAAAAAAAATACCTGAAAACACGATGAAATAATTTAACATGGTAGAGAATAAGGAAAGTAGACAGCAGAATTGTCACAGACTTCAGAGCAGGCACAAAGCATAAGGTAAGTTTAAAGCGTTTAAGAAAAAAATCTTAGAAATCTGAACAATCAAAAAACAAGAGTATAAAAATTATCATGCAGATTTGATGTAGGTACAGGCAGGTAAACAAAAGAAACTTCTAGGAATGAATTACATAGTAGTTGATGTTCAAAGCTTGATGGAAAGAAAAAAAGATCACAAAAATTAATTAAATGAAAAGTGGATCTAAAGAAATGACGTAGAATCCAACTCAAAAATAATTTTAAAAAACATTTTTTAAGAGGGATGGAGAGTTGGGCCGGGGTGGTGGCTCAGTGGTAGAGCATTTGCTTTGCACGTGTGAGGCACTGGGTTCGATTCTCAGCACCACATATATAAATAAGTGAATAAAATAAAGGTCCATCAACAACTAAAAAAATTAAAAAAAAAAAGAAGGATGGAGAGTTATGGAAAAGGGAGAGAGAATATCTAACACAATTAGATTTCAGAGGGAATAGAGAGAACAGGAAAAGGCAACAGCTAAAATAAAACCTGAGAATACTTCTACAAATATTTGAGGGTGGTCAGTCTCAGATCCAGGACCCAATTGAGCTTTAAAAGGGATAAGTAAGAAGAAATATGCATAAAGAAATATCGCCAGGGGGGTAAAAGGCAAAAGATGAGCCACTTACAAAGAATCACCTACATATTGTCCAGAAGATGAGCAAACTACCTGATCACATTCCAGGTGTGATAGGTGTCTCTGCTCAGACCTTTTTTGGGGCACAGGAGCAGCCTCAGTTCATTGACAGGACAAGCTAGCAGTGCCCAACACAGCCTCTGGATGGAGCCCTCCACCATGAAGAATGCTAAAATCTGTCGCTTCCCTGCTGTGGAGAACTCTGAGGAATGTTCTAGATTGTCTCTTCAAGTTTGCAGTAAAACTGAGGACCAGCCCCTTATAGTTGCCAATGGCTTGGGAGCATACTCTTAACTGCCTTTCAGCCCCACCTACTACCAGGGCTTCCTTCCTGCTATCATATTCCCAAATAAATGATTAGCATTTATATCCTCAGAGTCCACTTCTAGAGAAACACAAGGAGGATGGTGTCTAACAGAGTGGGTATTGTGCACCCTTCACCCTCTGAGCAGGCCCAGAGGCACTTCTTCATAAGGAAATTCTCCCTCTGTTTCCTGCAGTCATGGCCCTAAAGTCATGGTTGCCAGGACTCAATCTGTTCCCTGTGTAAAGGAAACTGGATTTTAAGCCTCTGCTGCTGTAGTGTTGTAGCAGACTCCAGTTGCTAGCTAGTGCCTTCTGTCCGAGTTCTATTCTTACAAATTTGAAGAATGAAATCCACATATGAGGAAGAGTGAGCATAAAATAGCAGGTTTTATTCAAATAAGAAGAAAAGTAACAACTCCTTCAAGGAAAACAGAGACCCAATAGGCGTTGCCACATTAAGTGCAGTAGTCTAAGGGTTTATATAGCTAGTGGGTAGGGACATTGATCAGTATCTTCAGTAATCAGATATTGGAAAAATACCATAGGTCAAAATCTATGATAAACATGTATTGGAAAAGTAGCAGTTATTGATTCAGCCTGTTAGGTCAGTTCAGGGCTCAGGATGTCCAGTTAGGGGCTGCCAGGACAGCTGCAGGAACAATCGCATGTGCAGAGGAGCAGCCAGCCAGACACTGATGAAAGCAGTAGTGGCGCCTCCTGTCAATCAGTGGGCTTTTCCTGACTCATCCAGGAAGGACTCTGACCTCAGCAGGATCCTCTGACCTTCTCTTCCTGCCTTAAACCCTCCCCTTCCTGACCAGGCCTTTTAAAATTTTCTTTACCCTGGAACACGTGCGTGATTCTCCCGGACATACTCTGATGGAGTATGGAGAGAGAGAGTATGGGAGAGTTTGGCCCAAGAGAGTATTTCCAATAAAGCCTTGCCCAGGGGTTTTAATTCACCTCCTTTTGGTCATCTGGCTTTACAAATGGTGCTGAAACCCAGGAGGGTTTTTTTGGATCTCCTCCACAGGAGTCAAGATACACCCTCTTCTCTGAACCAGGAGAACTCCTGAGCCACGCTCTCTATTTCTCTTCATCCAGACCGACAGAAGTGAGGTAAGTGCCCAATTTCCCCTGACCTTCTGGCCTCCCTCCCATTCTGGAGGTCTATCCGTAATGTAAAGCCAGATGACCAAAAGCAAGTAAAGTAGAACCACTGGACAGGCTTTTTTTGGAAAGTACGCTCCCGGGCTAAACCCACCCCCTAATCCCCACCCCTCCATCACCAGGCTTGAGCGGGAGGAATGGCGCCTGGTCCTGTGGCACAGAAAATTTAAAGGGCCCTGCCCGGAAATGAAAGACTTAAGGCAGGAAGGGAAGGGCCTGAGGTAGGAAGAGGAGGTGATCTAGAGTCCAGTGTCCTCTGAGATTGGTCAGGGGATCCTGCTGAGGTCAGAGTCCTTCTGGGATGAGCCAGGGAGAATGGCGGCGCCCATACTGGGTGTTCCGTGTTCCTCTGCACATGCAGCCCTCGGCGGCCATGTTGGTGCGTTCAGAGCATGTGTGCTGCTCACTGTTTCAGCCTGCCTCAGCAGAGGCAGCCATGTTTGTTCTGCATTTACCTCGCTAACCTAACACGTAAGTCACACGCGTGCCATAGACCTCCCTGTTTTAAGGCCGCTTGGATTGGGGAGACGTTCCCAGTCCTTGTGTGAGCCACCCGACTCTGCCTGGGCCCCAGGAGGTTTGCAGGGATGCCTGAACCCCCCAACTGGCCCCCCCGATCCTCGGTGAGTGCAATCAGAATTGAGGATGCCTTTTTCTGTTCTCACCCACCCACATGGGCGCCAGAAGGTCATGGGAAATACAGAGTCCTCCCTAGACCCCAAAACTCCATTGGATTGTCTATGTTCCCCAAATTAGGACTCATGCCCTACGTTAGCCTGGCCCCAGTATGGCCTAGACTTTGGGTCAAAATGGCCCCCAGAAGGAACTTTTGATTTCAAAATCCTCACTGAATTGGCAGTCTCTGCCGCCGGACAGGAAATGGACATAAATTCCTTTCATCAAGACTTTGTTGGAAAATACGCTCTCGCCCCTACCCTCTTTCCCAACTGTTCTGTCCTCTCAAGTTCTTATCGCTAGGGAAAATCCCAAGCCCCTTTCCCATTTGCTCTTCTGTATCTCCTTCCTCCTTCTCAGACCTACACAGGTGGCTGCCATTCAGTCTTCCCTCTCCCTACCCAGACCTTGCCTCCCATTGCTCTCAGCTCCCACGGACTGGCTAGTGCAGCGCCATCTTCCTGGGAGGCAGTGCCACCGCAGCCCCAGCACCTGAGGGCAGGGACAAGGCAGTGCATGGAGCCCACCCGCCCAGGGGTCCCTGCACCTCTCACTTGCGTCTTCGTGCTCAGATGGGCTAGCTGTCTGAAACCCAAGGGAAAAAAATGTCTTTTATTTTACTGGCCACATCATTTTTTTCCTAAGACTTTTGCTTTTCTTAAGTTCTATATATTTTTTGAGTTCATGACCTTAATCCTTCACGTCTAGGATAATGTTTTCTGATCAGTCCTATTTTTATTCAACAATGGAGTTTTTTTAAACATCTAACATTGCAATGGAAATCCATCTGCAGGCCTTACTATTGTTATGTTGTACATGTGTGTGTGCACGTGTGTGTACCATGTACATGATATCAAAATTGGCACTGATAATGAGCACTCATGAATTAAAACCTAAAAAAATGGATCCAAATATCTTTAATTCACGTGATTTAAAAGGTTCAATTTAAATTGAGTAAACACAAAGGTTTATAGATTCCTATGTGAAGGTTTAAAGGTTTCTACTACTGCCTAAGTTCAAAAAGTTACAAGGATTGCTTTGGGATATGAACAGAAGGAGTTAAAGATTCTAAATATGGTATTTATTGGAAGGAAAGAGAATATTTCTGGTCAAAAGGTTTATGTTCATGAATAAGTTGACTATAATTAGTTTTATTATTTAAAACTTAATGTACTACTATAAAACAAAATCTGAAACACTGTTCTGTTTTTATCAAAATAATTTTCTTACATTTGTCAGGTTTTATCACTTGGGAAATTAACTCTTAAAGAAATTAAGGTTTATACAACTGTGATTAAACAAAAAGTTAGAATCTAAATTTTTCTTTGAGAACTAAACTTAATGTAATAACATCAATGTAATTATGGTCCTATTAGTTCTATTTTTATATTAAATGTGTTCATATCTTTCAGATATACAAGCTTTAAAGTAGAAGGTTTTAAAGAACATTATATCAAGCTGATGTTCTCCAAACTGAACTTGTATGGTATCAATTTATATCATTTAATGTTTTATAAGTGAACCTATCATCAATAAGATAAGGCTTTAGGTTATTTTTACATCAGAGTAATCTTTTAAATAAATGAGGACCTAATCTATTTAATATTCTGCTAAGATTTTGCAAGGAGCCCTGTCTTACCTGAGATAATTCTTTCTCCCAGCTTACCACAATTGCTTCAAAGTAGGCCAGACTCCAGTTCATTTAGAGATACGTTCAAAGGATTGATTTTGTTGTAAAGATCATTAGGATCTCAAACAGGGATATAATGTATAACTCAGTCAAAATTGGAGAAAGCTATTACACAAACTAAATACGTTTTTACTGTTGTTAATTTTATTTTGTATTTTCCTTAAACTCTATGACTATTGCCTGTTAATGTTTTACAGAAGTACTACTTCAAGAACAGACAACCTGATTTAATTTAAAATAAATAAGCCATCACCAACAGGACAGATAGACATGGAAGCTAAAGCCCAGCACCTTTATTGTCTTAAAATAAAGATTGATAAGATTGGCTTGCTGAGTGTTTAAGATCAAGACCTAAACCAAGAATTAGATCAAAGGGGCCAAGGAAACCAGTATTTGGTCCTTGCCCCCTGAGTCAGCCTGGATCCAAGAAATGAGGAAACTTCTCTAAAGGGCTCTACACCTCTAGGCCACAGAACCTCCTGATCAGGGAGATTACTGAGACCATTAGAGAATTAAAAAGCTGATCAAATGCCATACGATGGAGAGGAGGAGAGGAGGGAACCATCCCTCATGCTTCCCAGGGAAGCCACATGGTCAGTGCCAGACCTCAACCTATCCTATCATAGATGGCACTAGCAGAGCTAATAAGCTGCTCTCAAGTTCCTCAAGGATGCCTCCCAGGAGACCAAAAGGTGACTCTTAAAAATAGGTAAGAACAAAAGTCAGTTTGACCTGCTTCATCTTAAACACTTAGCAAAACCAAGAACACAGCCATTCCTGGGCATTTAAAATAGTTTAAAGATAGACATCTGTGACATTGAAAAACAAATACTATGTTTACAAGCCTTGTCCTCTCCAGTCTTGTTATGGGGACAAATTCTCAACCCTTATACTTCCTACATTTCAGACTGTTCCCTCTGTGCAAGTTTGGATTGTAACTGTGATTCCCATTGATGTTCCTCAATTAACTCTGTACAGTGAGGCTGAATTACCATGACTTGTTACCACCTCCCTTTGTAGGGCAAAAAGGGCCATCTTTCTACTGGTAATAGTTGGGCTCTCCTAGGCCCCTATTTGCTACCTCTGGGCTGGGGCAGGAGGACTTGATTATGTGGTAACTCAGAAACTTGAACAAGTTTCATTATAGAACCGCCCAGCCTTAGACTTCCACCATGCTGGGGCCCACCAACCTCAAAATTTCTCAGTAGCCCCCTTCTTTTTCTGCTAATCAGTAATTTCTCCCAAGCCTCTGTTCCTACCCACAGGTGGTACTTCTATGTTCAAGCAACATGACTGACAGCCAGAGGCTCCCACACCCCTGCATCTGCCTCCCTGCCTGACCAACACCTGAGCCATCTCCCCCTCTCTGGCGCCCCCAATCCCATAGGAAGTAGCCAGACCAAATCTGCTGTCCTATATCATCAAAAAGGCTGGTATGTTAGGTTGGCTCAGGGTTCAGGGTATCCAGTTAGGGGCGGCCAGTGCCGCTGCGGGAACAATCGCATGTGCAGAGGAGCAGCCAGCCAGACACTGACGTAAGCAGTAGTGGCGCCTCCTGTCAATCAGCGGGCTTTTCCTGACTCATCCAGGAAGGACTCTGACCTCAGCAGGATCCTCTGACCTTCTCTTCCTGCCTTAAGCCCTCCCCTTCCTGATCGGGCCTTTTAAAATTTTCTGTACCCCGGAACACGTGCACAATTCTCCCGGACACACTGATGGACAGGAGAGTTTAGCCCGAGAGCATATTTTCAATAAAGACTTGCCCAGGGGTTTTAATTCTCCTCCTTTTGGTCATCTGGCTTTACACAGCCCATGACCTTCTAATTGACTGTGTCCTTTTAGCCCTTGGGATTGAACTTTCCTGTAACCTCCATTCATGTCTACTCCCACTTCTGTTTTCCTGCCACTCTGAGACAAAGGCTTAGCTGGAATATTTCTGGTTATTTTCATAGAGTAAAGTTTACACTTGAAAAAAGCCTTAATTGAGATCCATTATCTATCCTATCTTACAAAGACCCCAGAAAGAGTTGCCTCCCCCAGTGGCTGCTTCTAAGAAAACCAGTCAAGGGGAGTTTTGACCAAAATATGGTCAAGGATATCAGATGTCCACTCAGCCACCAGCATCTGTGTGTTTGGGAAGACATTTACCTCTTCTTTCAGTGGCCTGTAGTGGAGACTAGTAGGATAATGTGCTAGAGCATGTCACAGACAGTACAGGATTGTATTTTCATTCATTCATAAACCAAGGTTTATTGAGGGTCCACTGGGTTCAAGACATAGTTGAAAAAAAAAGAAGAGGAAGAGAAAAGTCACTGGACCCAAAGCATAAATAGATGACAGTGAGGCCAGGGGACAAAAAGACAGCATAGATAAAAAATGATTGGGTCGGGCTGGGATTGTAGCTCAGCAGTAGAGCGCTGGCCTCGCATGCCTGAGGCATTGGGTTTGATCCTCAACACCACATAAAAATAAATAAATAAAATAAAGATATTGTGTCCATCTACAATTTTTAAAAAATGATTGGATCAAAGGACTTAAAATCGGCATACTACAGTGACACAGCCATATCAATGTTTATAACAGCTCAATTCACAATAGAAAAATTATGGAACCAACCTAGGTGTCCTTCAACAGATGAATGGATTATTAAAAAACTGTGGTATATATACACAATGGAATATTATTCAGCCTTAAAGAAGAATGAAATTATGGCCTTTGCCAGTAAATGGATGAAACTGTAGAATATTACACTAAGCAAATAAGCCAACACAAAGAACAAAAGTCCAAATGCTTTCTCTGATATGCAGATGATAATTCACTACAAGGAAGGGGCAGGGAGAATAGAGGTACTTTGGACTAGACAAGGCAGTTAAGGGAGGGGAGGGAGTATGCAGGTAAGAATGACAGTAGAATGAATCAGACATTATCCTATGTGCACATATGATTACATAACTCTGTAATTCTACATCATGTACTACAAGAAGAATAAGAAGTTACATTCCATTTATTTATGATGTGTCAAAATGCATTCTACTGTCATGTCTAACTAATTAGAACAAATAAAATATTTTTTAAGAAAATAAATAAAAAAGAAAGATGAGGGCTGATTCAGGAGGAAATAAAATGCTAATACCTTCAGGACACTTCCCCCTCCTTCACCTGTTGCCAAGTACCTGGCTCCAGGGAATTGTTCCTCCCTACAAGGAGTTGTTGATGAATGAAAGGCCCCTGGGCAAGCCCCCTTCCTTTCCTGCCCAGGATCACTCCAACTTTGGCCCGCCTTTTGGGTTACTAGTCACCATAGGCAGGATGAAGGGAGGAAGAAAGCATGAGAACAAAGGAAATCTAAAATGTTTAAAAGGAGCAAGACACCCTGACTTCCTCAGACACCCAGCCCCGGGGCTCCTTCTGTGGAGAAGGCTATCTCTGTTCTATCCTTGAAATAAAACTTGCTTTCTATGTTTGCCTCAGCATTTCTCAGGTTGTCAGTCTTCAACATCTGGGAAATGGGACTCGGCCCTGATTGATTCTCATCACCAGTATCAATACTAGTCATGACAATGATTCCAGAAATTATGTTTTTGGATAAAAATGAGGTACAGTTAAAATAATAGGAAACAAGAGCATGAAAGGCAAGGGGACCCAATAGGGAAGAAGTCAATGCACATGAAGGCTTTTGTCTTTTCAGGGTGGGTAATTTTAGATATTTATAAAAATATGTAACATCAATGTCTTTAAAAGTAAAAGTAATTGAGCCAGGCATGGTGGCACATGCCTGTAATCCCAGTGGCTGAGGAGGTTGAGGCAGGAGGATCGTGAGTTCAAAGCCAGCCTCAGCAACAGCGAGGCACTAAGCAACTCAGTGAGACCCTGTCTCTAAATAAAATACAAAATAGGGCTGGGGATGTGGCTCAGTGGTCAAGTGCCCCTGAGTTCAATCCCCAGTATCAAAAAAAAAAAAAAAGGAGAAAAAACAAACATAAAATAACTGATCATTAGGGAAATGAAAATCAAACTTACAATGAGATAGCACTTCACATCCATTAGGATGGCTATTATACAGAACAATAACAAAAAAAAAAAAATAGAAAAAAAAACTGTTAGCAAAGACATGGAACACTATGCATCAATGGTGGGAATGTATAATGGTGTAGCCACTCTGGAAAACAGTATGCCAATCTCTCAAAATAAACACAGAATTACTATATGGTCCAGCTACACTTCTATGTATAAACTTCAAAGAACTGAAAGCAGGAACCTAAACAGATATATGTACAACAATGCTTATCTTAGCATTATTTGCAATAACCAAAGGTAAAAATAACCCCAATGCCCCAATGGGTGAATGAATGAACAAATGTAGTAAATACATTTGATTTGTATTTAGTAAATTTGTATTTATAAATACATTGTAGTAAATACAAATGAATAAACAAATGTAGTAAATACATACAATTACAGATTATTCAGTATTTTTTAAAATATTTTTTTAGATGTTGATGGACCTTTATTTTATTCATTTATTTATTTGTGGTGCTGAGAATCAAACCCAGTGCCTCACACATGCTAGGCAAGTGCTCTACCACTGAGCCACAATCCCAGTCCTTATTCAACATTTTAAAAGGAAAGAAATTCTGATGTGTGGATGAGTGTTGAAGAGATTAAATAAGTCAGACACCAATTTTTTTATGATTCCATTTACATAAGGTACCAAGAATAGTCAAATTCATAAAGAATAAAAGTAGAACAATGGTTAACAGCTGTTAAGGGGAGAGGAAAATAAGGAGTTATTACTTAATGGCTATAGAATTTGGGGTGATAAAAATATTTTGGAAATATTTTGCGTTGATTGTTGTATACCACTGCTTAATACCACTAAATTGTACATATAAAAAGGACTAAAATGGTAAATTTTAAGTTATGTATATGTTATGACAATAAAAAGAAAAAAGAAACAAACTGTTCATTTTTTTAAAAATGAGGGGGAAAAGTTTAAAAATATAGAAAAATTTAAAAGACAAAGAAGCCACTCACAGCAGTAAAGCACTTTATCTAATAACATCCCTAACCCTCATTTGTTTGAGATTAGGGAGAACATCTTTCTGCTGAAGAACTGACTTGAGTACCCAAGTGTCTATATCCACACCCATCCCTGGAGCTATTGTTCTACCTCCCCACCCAGCCAACCACTCCACACTGGAGTTCCTGAAGCCCCTCTTCTCTAGGCTACACAGTCCTAATCCTGCCAGTCTTTCTTAGAGGTATGGGATCCCACTCCTTCACTCTCAAGTCCCCCTAGATGTAGGGCTTCACAGGGCCACAGATCAGGACTCTGCACCACCACTAATGCAGCTGACATCATGGTACCACAGACTGTGGGCTCCTTTGTGTTCACAGTCCGTTGGATCTGTTCAGAAAGCAAGGGGGTTCAGGCCCTCGGTCACAATCAAATAACTAGGGAGCCAGTTCCAGGAAAGAAAAGGGTTGTAGTCACA
The DNA here is from genome assembly GCA_004024805.1 of Geosciurus inauris. Taxonomy (NCBI): domain Eukaryota; kingdom Metazoa; phylum Chordata; class Mammalia; order Rodentia; family Sciuridae; genus Geosciurus; species Geosciurus inauris. The sequence continues at coordinate 49,109 of PVHX01011904.1, forward strand.
ACTCAAAAACACAGAGGAGAAACCTAAATCAATGTATTGTAAAAATAACAAAAGGAAGTTTACCTTAGAACAACGTTTCAGAAAAAACCATTCTGTAATGTCTGAAGAAATGGTGTAAAAGGTCTTTCCAAAGGTTCTTGGAGAAGGTCTGACCCCATGTCTTTAGGAAAGAAAGAATTTAAAGTACATATTTTCCTATTATCCTAAGAAAGAATAATTTCAAACTCTTCGAAAGGACAATACAGATGGCTTACAATAGCTCTCACTGTCCAGAATGACAATTTGAGTAAGAGAGAACAGCAATTGTTACCCATTTGAAGAAGCTAAAGTCCATAATTAATTATTCTCATATTTTATAAGAAATATAAAAAGTCCTCAAATGCAGAAGAATGGAGAGCATAATAAAAGGCTGATGTTGCCAGGGATCTGTGGCCCACACCTGTAATCCCAGCTGAGGCAAGCAGATGTGATTTCAAAGCCAGCCTCAGCAAAAGCAAGATGCTAAGCAACTCAGTGAGACCCTGTCTCTAAACAAAATATGGCTGGGGATGTAGATCAGTGGTTGAGTGCCCCTGAGTTCAATCCCCAGTATCCCCCTCCAAAAAGGCTGATGCTTATTAATTTTACAGGACTGTGGACTGATGGGGTCCTATCCTTGATTCCCAATGTGTGGGGCAAGGAGACAGATTCACCTTTGCCTCAGGGGATGAAGAAATGATGGAAGACACCTTAATGGCTAAAACTGCCAGAAAAGGTCAGGACTGTACCTGCGGGCACGAGGGGTGGGGGGGTGTCATAGGGTACCCGCTGAATTAGTCACAGGGTAGAAAGAAACTTTAATTCCAAGAAATGGAAGAAAGTGGTCATGGATCATCCCGGAGGAGCTCAGGGTGGTGTCCAACTCTTGACTTTGTTGACTAATTTCAGAGAAGGCTAATAGGTTATGACCAACCAAACCAGTAGAAAAGGGGCGGGTGGGGCACTTTGTGTCTAGTGTTTGGACAAAGAGACAGGGAGAGAACTCTCTAGGCTCAAGGAGAGGTGTAGTCTTAGTCAATTATCAGAGCTGAGATTAAGAGAAAGTCTCTGGTGCTCTACTGTTGTTCTCAGCACAAGCCTATACTGTGCTTTTGCTTACACTTACCTCTCTTGTGGGGATGAGACCCTTCCCAGCACCAGCAGTGCAACCTCCAGCCTCCCCAATCCTCATCTCTGCCCCCATGCTCCTGGCACTAACTTCGGAGCGGTCCTGGAGTTCCTTACTCTATACTTTATCCCTGACTGCCACACTTGTTCCTAGTGCTGGCCTCAGCCTGCGGACCCTCATCCTCAGCTCTGCAGGGGAGGAGTCCCCACAGTATTTTTGCTCCTCCTCCAAGATTGCGACAGGGCACAGACCCAGCAGACCCCATAAAGTAAGTACCTATAGAGGAAATGCCTCTTTCACTCCCATTAATAATATAACCAGGTCCACTACAGGCACGTAAAGAAGATTCTACAAGACTCCGCCTCTCCAGACTGGCCTACCACTTCTCCTAATCCCACTCCAATTCCTATGTAGGCTCGGTATGGCAGGGCCCTTCCAAGAGGATTAGGGGTCCGCAGTTACCCGAGCTCAGGGCTGCAGGGGGAGGGGCGCCCACACCTGTGTTCTCCAAGGAGTTGGCACTGGGGCCCGGCACTGTTCTGAGGGCAGAGGGAAGACCAGTAGGCCTCAGGGATGCAAAGCCACAACCCAGAGGCAGAGATACAGAGACAGAGACAACTACAGAGACCGGAAGAAACACAAAGCGAGACAGGGCGAGGTCGGTGGGGCGGCAACGCACAGAGGCGGCAGCGGCGGAGGCGGCGGCGGCCCTCTGGGAGAAGTCCCCACCCCAGCCCCGCAAGCGTCACCTTGCCCACCACTGAGCGGGTCGCCTGCGTGCGACTGGCTCTTAGTCAGGCCCCACCCCCTCCCGTCACCCTGGGGCTGATTAACCCTCGGCTGCCCGTCCCATCGCCGTGGCTGAGCTTCTCCAGCAGTGGCTGGTGGGCGCTGGTACTCGGCTTCCTGCCACCCTGCGGCTGCGCGCTTCGCCGGGAGCTGACCGTGGTGCTGAGCGCGCGGATCGGTTAGCACGCCGCGCGGGTGCTGTTACCGCCGCGCCCTGCGACACTCCGGGGCCCCAGCGGTAAGTCGCAGAGATTCTAAGAGTCTGCATTGGTCCCTGTCCTACATATGTGGATTTGGGGATGGAGGATAATTTGGTAATTTTTGTGCGTTCTCTAGAGCGATGTGCGGAGGGACCAGGGTGGGCACTCCCTACACCCTGCGGTGCCCAACGCGGATGGTGCAGGGCCTGGGGTCTGAGGGTGGTGACCCTTTTTGGTTTGGACATGACAGAAATTCTCTCCCTGCGGGTGCATGTGCAAAGGAAAAACAGATAAGGTTGTGGAGGCCCATCTTCGGATCCGAGCAGATGAGGAACGCCCAGGGGCTTCCTCAGAGGTGGGCCAGGACCTTCGCTCCCCCAAAAGGCCCTTTGTCTCTCCAACGTGGTGGTGGGATCTTCTTGATAATGCTTTTACCGCGGATTCTATTTCTGCTTTATTTCCCACCCTACCCCCACCCCAGAAAACAAGAGCTTTCCCTTCTCACAATGGCCTTCACTCCATCCATCCAATGACAAGGCAGCCTATTACAGAAATAAACTACTGCCCCATAGCCTCCACCCATACCCCATTTTCAGAGTCCCTGGGCAACGCTCCCTTCCTAGGTCTGCTCTTTCTTATCACCATACACCTGTCTTTGTATTTCACTGCTGTGACTTTCCTGAATACTGTGGGCGGGACAGGGAAAGGTACAGCCAGTACCAAAATTACAGTCAAACGTTTTATATCTTAAAATGTTTCTGCTGCATGTCTCTTCTTCAAGGTTTTTATTTTGTTCCATGAAACCAAGCACCCAACCACTGTCATGTTAAAAAAGGAAGGAAATGCACAGCATTACCTTCTGAAAGGCAAAAGAAAATCCTAGTGAGCTGAGCTAAAGTTAGACATCATGCAGAAAATTGGACAGCAGAATGACTTTGGGTGCTCAATTTGCAGTAAATCCATGTTTTTGTGTGTGTTGTGTGTCAGGTACAGATATGGGAGTCTCTACCATCACCTTTTCTCTACTGGGCTTTGGTCTGGCTTCTAACACACCTCCTTGACTTCTCTCTTGCCCAACTTTCCATTTTTTTTATCTGCAACTGAAGTCACCTATAAAAGCTGAAAATTGGCCCCATCACTTGCTCTCGATGGGTAGTTCCTCATGACTCAAAAGATTAAGAGCAAGACCTTTCCTCAGACCATAAACCAGGTGTGGTCTGTCTAGCCAGTATCCTGGCCTTATTTCAGGGAGTTGCTGCTCTGGTCACTAGGAAGATTTTCAGATCCTTAAATAGACTCCTTCCTTTGTTCCTTGGGGTCTTTTTTCAGGGTGTTTCCTCTGACTGGAAAATGCTTTTCCACATCTTTTGCCTGGTTGTCTTCTGCTGTCTTCTAGGTACTGGTGTAAATATCACATTCCTGAAACAGAACTGATTAAATAAATATACTGTGTGGTTTCTGTTCTCATGGATCTGCAAGTTTGTCTTAGAGATGAGACATATCCTAGGGACTTGGTGTCACCAAGACCTATCTTAGAAAATGGTATGCATAAACTGTTTTTATAGAATTAAAAGTTCCCCCCCAAATTCTAGACCCAGTATCCTATTTAAGGAACTTAGATGTAAAATGTGGCTAATAAATACATAAAGTATTTCATTTAAATAATAGCTCACAGTCTACTAGAGATGGAGTCTCAAGCCTTAAAGAATTTTAGTCTTGTTGAACAAGATGAAGCACCAGAATGAGTAATCAGTGGTTGCTGAGTAGTGCAGACCAGAACAGGAGGGACAATGTGCTTTCCTTCTGGGGGAAGAGATGTGGCACATTGTGGGGGAAGACCTGTCATGTTTCCTACTGAGCTTCCACTAACAGGTCTTTAGCCACAGGGTTACAAAGCAGAGTGTACATTTTTGCAACTGAGAATCTAGACACATTTGGCCTTTGCCCTCAGGCAGTGACAGTGTTAGCATCTGGATGTCCACATAAATCCCAGTCTGCCCCTGAGAACTGTCATGGTAGCTGACTGCTCAGCCTGCCACTAGCCAGAGAGTTTTCATCCACATAATATGCTGGCCACACATTTCCAAAGAAACAGGCTTGGTAAAATATTTTAATGCAGAAACTGACAACAATGAATACATAATAGAGTCCATGTGATGCTTCAGTACTGCTGTCTCCAGTTCATTGTTCTGTACCTCAGTACTTGTTGTCCTATGTGCAGTTTGCTAAATAAACTTAAAAAACAGCATTGTCAATATTAGTCACATTGAGTCCAGTCATTGATAGCCTATGACAGCTATTTTAAGGATCATTTTCCAAGTTCAGAGTGAAGTGAAATTTCCAACAGTTCATCATTTAAAATCAGTTGATTGTTCTGAGAACTGAGAAACTAGTAGTTTTATTTATAGAGAGCTCTATCAAGCCATTTTAATTCTTGCAGTTGCAGAATTCTGCACACAGTGAAATAATTTTCATTGCAGCCTGGTTGAAGTTATTTCCAATGGTGTGGTAATCAAAAGGTTTTTCTAAAACATAAAAAATGATAAGTAAAATAAAGATCTTAGAATGGTATCTCCAAAATTTCTTGCCATCAAAATTATATTACCTTCAATCATAATTTTTCTAAATTTATGTGAGCTACACTTGTTACCTATAATCTTCACTTTCATTGTATTTTCCAAAACTCCTCATGAGAACACATTTATTATTCTACTTTAGATTTCTCACAAAAAAGAGAATTTTAACTGTTGGTTCATAGGACATAAGGTTCAAATCCCAGTTCTGTCACTTACCACTTATGTGACCTTGGCCAGTCTATTGCTTTTCTGAACCTGAATTTATTCTTTGTAAAATGTGAGTTTTATTTTTTAATAATATGCCCTTTTTAAGGTTATGGTCCAAGCTCTGTGCCTAATTAAGTGAGTGTGACCAAGACTCAAGTGTGGGTCACCTGACACCAGAGTAAGCACTATGTTTTATGCAGCGAAGCCTATCAGAGTTGGAGGAGGCCTTATTTAGGTTGCAAAAGAATGTGTGAGGGGTTTGCAGCTGCAGGGTAAGAAAGGGTTGGCCATGCACCATCTGGCAGCAGGCAGAAAAGCCAAAAGGACAGCCCAAGGCATGGTCCTAGTATCCAGGGTGCCGCCACCAAAGGCCAAGCTGCACCTGGTGACAAGCCTGAGTTTTGCAGCTCTCCTGAACATGATGCTTACTCCTCTCATCCTCCAGCCAAAAGTCTTAGGTGCCCCTCAGAGGGGAGAAAGCACTGCCTACAGGTGGCAGCAGCTGGAGGACCATCAGCTTGTCCCTGTGAGCCTTGGCAGTACAGCTTTGCCCACTGGGTGATGAGACAGCCCCTCTACTCACTCATGTCCTCATGCAGAAGCATTTTAGGGCTTCACAGGTCAAGGAATGCTTCTAGTAGAAGCTCTACAACTTCTTTGGGAATAGGTCTACAGGTAATAGGCTCCATTGTTCATGTGCTTTCTGCCTGCTATAGTTCCCCTCACAAACTAGGGGCTGGGGCAAGTAAATGTCAGAGCTATCCATGGAGCCATCCTCAAGGAGTCAAAGAAACCAGTCACAGGCTTTCTCTTCTAGTCTGTCTCTCTGGCCAGATTGACAGTGGACAACCCTCAGGTCACTCACCAACAAGGAAAGTGGGGAAGGAGGTAGTGATAGGGAGAGTGTGTTTTAGTGTTTCAGGTGAAAGGAGAAGCCATGATGGTGTGGTGGGCAAGAACTCAGGAGGTTCTCAGATTGTGCTCTTTGGTTTTGCCCTCCTCTTGCTGGGGCTTGACAGGGGCCTTCAAATTTACCCCAAGAGCAGCATGTTAAAACTAGATCCTTGCTCCTCTCCCACAAGCCGGCTCCTGGCACAGGCCCCTTCCCCCACCTCACTTAGTTCCTGCCCTACCTCCTTGCTTGACTTTTCCCACCTTGTTCCATCCTATTCTCTTGGAATGAATTCAGGCCCTCAGTATTTGCAACGTCCTGCTGGATTCTCTTTCTCTATGTGAATTGCTGAATTCTGGTGGAAGACCTAATAACTTCACCCTCTTAATGACATCTACTGTAGTTCCCATCCTCAGCTCATTTGAATTGTTTCTTGACAGTCTTCTCTCTTCATTTATTCTATCCTCTGTCCAGATCTACCCACTCATTAGAAGATCATTGTGGCACTTCATTGGCCTCAGGATAAGGCCAGATACCCCAGCTGTGCCAGGACAAGCAAGTCTTTAGCACTCTTGCTACCTTACCCCACTTCCACCCCCAGGGCAGACCCCAGTGTCTTTCCCATGGAACTCAGCCTGGACATAAGAAACCTTCTCTGGATGACACTACAGACACCAATATTTGTCAGTAAGTGTGCATAAAAGGTGATACCTCCTGTCATGCTCTGTGTCTCCCAGTTGGCCTTTGCCAAGCTCCACACTGCCTCCCACTGTGAGGTTCTCTCTCCCCTCTGTCTTAAAGCTCTGCAGGCTGTGTCTTGCCCCATGACCTCTGTATAGATTGAGTCTTGCCTCCACAAAAAGGTTTCTGGTCCTGGAGGGCCAGCTGCCTCAGACCTTGGAAGCAGGCTGGTGTGGGGATCCTTTTCAGCCAAATCTCTTGGTAGATGAAGGAGGCAGCTTATTTGATTGGATTCTCTGCTCCATCTACTCTAAAGGGCCATGATATGTCCCTTCTCAGGATCTGGTGAGGGTGAACTGAGATGCTATTGTTGATTACTTAGACCTAGTAATGGGAGTCTAAATTGGCCATATGAGCTGAGAAGGTGTTTAAGGGAGTCAAGGGCTCATGAATACAGCATTCACCAGGTCACAGGTTAGCAGCTGTCATTTTGACTCCTACAATGTGTCTTTAGGCATGTGGCTTAACTGCTCAGGGCATCAGTTGTCTATGAAAACAGGAGTGGTACATGAGGGTGAAGCTGTTCTATTCCCCTCTCCCACTAGGACCCAGGCCTCCACTGCTGACCAAATCATGTGACAGGGATAGGCAGAGGTCTTTGATACCTTCTGGTCTCTGATACTGAATACCACCTGTTTCTTCCACAGTTTCCAGGCCAACTAGCAGTATGGAGCTGAAGAGGGGAAAGACCTTCATCAAATCCAGCCTGCAGATTTCCCATGAGAAACCCCCAGACCCTGCAGCCACTGCTGTAGCCAGGGAGGATGCAGGTCCCTGGTCAGTCTCACTGGGAGGGCAGCAGAGACCCCACTGTGAGAAGGGTTCTGAAGCCAGCTCCAGCACCCAAGGGTATGATCGATGCCCCAACAAGGGGTCAAAGACTGACCCTGAGGGAGCACCTGCCACCTTCAAATTGGTTCGGAAGAGCAAGACTCATGAGAGTGTTCCAGAGGCCAGCAGGGCAACAACCACCACAGGACAGCTGGTGGGTAGCGCAAGCTTCCCAGGGCCCTCTGGCAGCCAGCGCATGATTGACTACCGCCACTTTGTGCCCCAGATGCCCTTCGTGCCAGCTGTGGCCAAGAGTATCCCAAGGAAGAGAATTTCTCTGAAACGGCCCAAGAAATGTTTCCGGAATCTATTCCACATCCGCAGAAACAAGACAGAGAACTTGGCCTCACTGGCAGCCAAAGGGAAAAGCCTGTCCTCCCCTGGAGACCCATCAGACGCTGCAAGACAGAGAAGCAAAACCTTCTTTTCTCAGGGTGAGGGGCTGGGGCTGGACGACCTGTGCCAGGATCTGTCTGACAGTGAGTTCCTGCCTGACTCACCTTTTGATCTCTGTAGTGCCCTGTGTGAGGACGTAGCCTCCCTGAAGAGCTTTGATTCACTCACAGGCTGCGGGGAGATCTTTGCAGATGAGAGCTCGTTACCACCCCTGGAGCTGAGTGAAGGCCCTGAAAGCCCAGATGAGGTGTCCCAAGCCTTGGAAAGCAAGGAACCCAGGGGCCCTTCCCAAGACAGTGTGGAACAGCTGGCATCACCTGCCCAGAATGAGGTGTTGGATTTTAACAAGTTCTGGGACAGTGTGAATCGCTCTGTGAGGCAGCAGCAGCGCGCCCTGCTAGGCCCATGGCTGGTGGGTCCTCAGGGGACAAACACGGACCAACCCAGGCTGGATGCAACTGGGTTGGCAGAATTACCCCTGTTCCCCTGCAGGGGGCCCCCAAGTGGCTCCAAAGCCAGCTCCATAGACACAGGCACCCCCAAAAGTGAGCAGCCAGAATCTGTGTCTACAAGTGATGAGGGATACTATGACTCCTTCTCCCCCGGCCTTGAGGAGGATAAGAAGGAGACCCCAAGCCCAGGAACAACTGCAGCTGCCTTCCCCAGGGACAGCTACAGTGGAGATGCCCTTTATGAGCTCTTCTATGACCCCAGCGAGGGCCCTGTTGGCCCAAGCCTTGATGATGATTTGTGTGTGTCTGAGAGTCTGTCGGGACCAGCTTTGGGGACACCACTATCCATGTGCAGCTTCCATGTTGGGGCTGAGGAGAACCTGGCCCCAGCACCAGGCCCTGACTTGCTTAGCCAGGGCTTCCTGCAAAGCTCTTGGAAGGGCAAGGAGTGCCTGCTAAAGCTCTGTGACACAGAGCTCGCTATCACCATGGGCATTGTTAACTGGCTTCGCCGTGCCCCACCTGCCCCAGTCCCTGCCCCAGTCCCTGCCCCTGGGGAGCCTGCAACCTCATCTGGTCCACAGAAGGCCCCTAGAGGACTGACAGAGAAGCTAGAGGCCAAGGGGGAACAGGCCTCAGATGCAGGCAGGGCCACAGTGTGCTTAGCACCCAGCAGGCAGCAGCCATGGGCTCACCCAGGCACTAAAAGCCTGCTTGTCAAAGAGGGTGATGTCTCAGGGGAGACTGCAAGGGGGACTGGCACCCCATCCAAGAACTCTCTAGAGGAAGAGACACAAGGCCACCCTAATGGCTTGTTCTCCTCTGTGGGATCTTTAGCCACTACAAGAGACATTTCTCGTAAAGGCAAGGCTCTAAACTCCACTGCCTGGCCTGGCTCACAGAAGGAACCCAGGCCACCTGAGAACCTGAGGCATTCTCAAGGTCCATGGAGGCCAAGTCATGGGGGAAGTGCTCTGGATGTAGGGCCCACCTTGGCAGGCTATGTGGCCCGCGTGGCAGCCTTGCAAATTCACCCAGACAGCCAGCCTCCTCGGCAGGACACAGGCAATGGACCCTTCAGGCAGTCTCCAGCCTGGGACCCTGACATTCTGCAGCAGAAACAGACCATCAGTTCTCCCAATGGGGTTGCTGCCTGTGGCCTTCCCATCCAGAACAGCCCACAGGACCAGAGGTGTCCAGGCCTCATCCTGAACCTGAGCCAGCTCAAGTCGGAACCCACCAGGCTGGGTGCTCAGATCTGTACCTCTGTGGAGGACCAGTCACTGCAACTGAGTCCCAGGGATATGGCACAGTCAGCACACAGGGGTCAGCTGGACTCTGAGTCTCCCTCAGGCCCAACGGCTGGGCGGAACCCCCAGGGATATCCCCCAGAAATCCTGGGCCTCACTTTGGACAGCCAGCGGTAGGTGGGCTCTTCTGCAAGTGCTCCCACATGCCACCACAGTCTCCTGACCCAAGAGGGCTTCCCTTAAGGCTAGTTGAAGTTGGGGGGCCAACCATGACTGAGGCCCGACTATAGAACAAGCTCACCCTCATCAGGAGCTGCATCTTTATGGTCATATTCAGAAGAACCAAGGAACTAAATTCTCACATTTTGTCCAAAATTGGAGAACTGTGTTGGGGGGAGGGGGCAGGACTCAAGTAAGTGGGGTAGGGGTGGATTTTCATGCGATAACATCCGTGCCTGAACCCAAAGTCAAGGACAACTCAAAACTGTGAACACCTAGCTGCTCCTCATACAGTAAGTCAGAGAGGAGTTCAGACTTGGGACTAATAGGAAAATAATGGTCCACCCTGTAAAATGAGAGAAGGCTAAGAGAGCCTATGTTTCTGCTTGGGTATGTGAGAACAGTGAGGTTCAAGGCTTGGAGCAGGAAACAGATGGGAATGAGCTCAGGAGGGCCCACTGGCCTCACCCCACCAACTCTGCCCAGGTCAGGTGCCACAACATACTGGGGGATTGAAAGGCTTGTGCTGGGGAATATGAAGCAAAACCAGTCCCATCTCAGCAAGAGCCCTGAATCAGCCAAGGTCCTGCATTATTATGCAACCCTGCCAGGGCTAGCCAAAACCTGCCAACCCTTGTTGATGGATATTACTAGATTGTCTGTGACAAATCAACCTGTGCAAGAAATTATTTCCTTCAACTTGCACTCTCTAAGCCATGGATAGCAAAATGCTCTTTGGGAAGAAGCCCATTTTTTCTTCCCAAATCTGCAATTCTGCATTTTAGTGGCAAAGACCTTTATTTCTACCCCCTCCACATTGTCTGCATCCCCATTCCCTCTTCAGAATAACTTGCCTTTGAATGGGGTTGTGCCCCCACTCCAAATGCCACAACACAAAAACATTCAGAACCATGAAAGGAGAAGACAGCTGGTGTCCACAGGAAGGGCAGTTGTCCATTCTGGCCCAGTATCAGGACAGCAGGTGCCGGGACAGACAACCCACTTGCTTTCTACAAGATTAACTTCTATCTCAGCCAAAATATTATAGTCAGAGGCAAAAGGATGGGACTTTATAAGCAGCTGTGAAATTTGTTTCTAGGGGAACGTGGGTGGGTCAAGTTGTACACAAATAGAGAAGTCACCTTTCATGCAGAGCTTCCATGGGTAGGGAAGAGAGATGCACCAGCTCTAACTGTGGGAAGAAGGCAGAGGAGAAATTTCAGACAAGAACTGCAGTTCCACCAGGGAGAATAGAGATGGTATGTCTCCTGAATATCCAACATTTGATTTCAGGCTAGAAATTCTGTGTCTTTCCTTCACAGCAGCTCGCTGAGACATGCTGTGTGCAGGATATAGGCTGCATACTGTAGGGGTTTTTTTGTTTTGTTTTGTTTTTTTAATTTTTTTTTCAGTTGTAGATGGACACAATATCTTTATTTATTTATTTTATGTGGTGGTGAGGATTGAACCCAGTGCCTCACGCATGCAAGGCAAGCGCTCTACCACTGAGCCACAATCCCAGCCCCATACTGTAGTTTTAAAAAGGTACAGAAAGGCTCTTGACTGAGCCCATTCAGACCTGGGACAAGGGGGAGGTTTAAGGCCAACCCTCCTGCACAGCCACATCTGAATCCTCCTTCCAGGACCCACACATGTGATCATAACATTAATGACCCTGGTTGTGAGCAGGCTTATGTGGAGATCAGTCTGCCTGACCCCTGCGTCATCCTAAAAATGCAGTTCTTATCCTTTTTAGACCTAGACACAGATGCACAGTCTCATGTGACTTGCCCATGTATACATAGTGTGCAGGGTTGGTCAGGTTACAACCCTCCTCTGGTTCCAAAAGCCCTGCTTTTTGGCAGGCTCTGGAATCTCTTGCTGAATTCTCACAGCAAAAGTCCACCTCAGAGCCTTCTCCCATCTTTCCTTTAGGCCATTGATGTCTGAGCACCCAAGGGTGCCAGCCACATGTCTTTCTGGAAGCAGGCTGAAAACCCAGGGAGAGGCCATTCTCCCTCAATCATAGCCCTCTGGCTCTGTATTGTATCTGACAGAGTAAGTGCTCAGTAAATATGTATTGAAAGAATGAAGCATTGAAATGTTGAATGTGATTTTCTAATTTCTTGTTGACCACGAGCCTTGTGTATGGAGAGAAACAGAGCAGAAGTTTAAACATGACTTTGCTTGAGAGCCAAATGCCTTTCTCATGGCAGGGGATAGCGTTTCCTCTCAGGCTTTTGAGTCACAGTCACTTGTGGTGACTGGGAAGAACCCAAGAGCATTTGAAAGGACAGGAACCAAGGCTATACAGGCCCAGAAAGTGGGGCATAGAGTTAGCAGTGATGGGAGCCAGGCACGGTGGTGCACGCCTGTAATCCCAGCACTTTGGGAGGCTGAGATAGTAGAATCTCGGGTTCAAAGCCAGCCTCAGCAACAGTGAGGTGCTTAGCAACTCAGTGAGATCCTGTCTCTACATAAAACAAAATAGGGCTGGGGATGTGGCTCAGTGGTCAAGTGCCCCTGAGTTCAATCCCTGGTACCAAAAAAAAAAAAAAAAGAATTAGCAAATTAGCAGTGATGGGGGACCAATGGGCACCCAAGGACCCAAAGCCATGGCAAAGTTTGATCTGCAGTGACCCAGCAGCAGAGCTAAGGATACTCAGAAGCAAGATCATGCCTATCTGGAAGGAACCAAAAGTCCCAGTAGCTCTGCACCTGGGAGGTGGTTTAAACAATCCCAGCACCCAGAGGCAGCACCCAGAGGTTCTTATTCAGCAATCTCAGGCAGGGGTTACAAAAGTGGCGAGCTAGGTAACTTGCTGTGAGAATGGAAAAGGTTAGTATGACCTCACTTTGAGGTGATTTCTCTCCACACATCCCACTCCTCAGGCTGCCCTCTTCAGTAAGAAAGACCCAGGCAGGGCCACCCTAGTCAGACTCTACAGGCCTTAGGGTGACCCACGGAGAAGAAAGAGGGACTTTGGAGTCAGCTAAGGTGTATGATCCTGTGCTAGGAATTGAAAAGGCCTGGGTGGGCATTTTCAGAACTCTCTGGTCATTTCTTTCATTTCTTTTCTTCTCCTCTTTCTCCTCCTCCTCCTCTTTTCCCCCTCCTCCTTCCTCTTTCTCCCCACCTGCTCCTCCCCCTCCCCACCTCCTCCCCTCCTCCTCCTCTTCCTCTGCCTTCCTCCCCCTCCCCCTCCCCCTCCTCCTCCTCCTCCTCCTCCTCCTCCTCCT
>PVHX01011905.1:0-61883 GCA_004024805.1 Geosciurus inauris
CTCTTTCAGAGGGTTTATCACTGATGTATAGAAATGCAATTGATTTGTGGGTGTTGATTTTATATCCTGCTATTTTGCTGAATTCATTTATTAGTTCTAAAAGTTTTCTGGTAGAATTTTTTGGATCCTCTAAGTATAGAATCATATCGTCTGCAAATAATGATAGTTTGAGTTCCTCTTTTCTGATTCGTATCCCTTTAATTTCTTTCGTCTGTCTAATTGCTCTGGCTAGTGTTTCAAGGACTGTGTTGAATAGCAGTGGTGAGAGAGGGCATCCCTGTCTAGTTCCTGTTTTCAGAGGGAATGATTCCAATTTTTCTCCATTTAGGATGATGTTGGCCTTGGGTTTAGCATAGATAGCTTTTACAAAGTTGAAGTATGTTCCTTCTATCCCAAGTTTTTCTAGTGTTTTGAGCATAAAAGAGTGTTGTATTTTGTCAAAGGCCTTCTCTGCATCAATTGATAAAATCATGTGATTCTTATCTTTAAGTCTATTGATGTAATGTACTACATTGATTGATTTCCGTATATTGAACCAACCTTGCATCCCTGGGATGAACCCCACTTGATCATGGTGCACTATTTTTTTGATATGTTTTTGTATGCGATTTGCCAGAATTTTTCTAATCAGAGTTCACAGACAGATGCCCTTTCCATTCTGCCTCTCAGTACTGTATTTTTTTCCCTTTCTGACACTACTATGATCTGTTACTCTTGCCTATCTCCGTGTTTGGTGTTTGTCTCTACAGGGTAACAGTTCCTGACATGTAGTAGGTGCTCAGTTAATATTGGTGGAATGAATGAACAAGGCATTGGCTTCTTGAGTCCCGTAGCTTATATTTAAATTGAAGTACCTCATTTCCTGACCTCTTAAGAAACTTACTTGCTAAACTATTTCTTTTGATTTGTAAAATGGAAATAACCTACTTCATGATGTCCTTGGAAGAAGCTCATGTAAAAAGCTTATCACAGTGGCTGACCTGCATTAAGGAGACCAGCAATATCTGTCCATCCATGCATCAATATATAAATCTATCATCTTATTACCTATTATCTATCACTCAGTTACCACTATCTGTCTTTGATCGATTATTTTCATCATCATTCATTGAATTCATTATCATCTTTGGAATGAATGAATTCATATCACATTCATATTCATAATCATACTAAAGATTTTAGTCTCACTTGTATTGGGTTACACTGTGCTCTAACATCATTTTATTCTCTTAATAAACCAGAATAAGTGAACTCAATCATCAGAGAGATTTCTCATGTTTTCAGTTTCTACCATATAATGACCCAGGACTCACACCCACTCCTGGGTGACTCTTTCTGTGTTAAGACAAGCTCTGAGCAACTACATTCCTCATGCACAGAAATTTATACAATATGAGGAATATCATCAGTGGGTCATATCTCTTGGATGCCCACTAGTTGAAAATAGTCATTTTTAGTTTGTTTTATAAATGAACGCTGCCTCAACTTTTAGTGCTGGTTGGACTCCATCAATCCAGATTTCATGTTAACAAAAGCAAGACTGTCTCATGGAAAGTTACAGAAAGGTACACAGAGTTAACTATTGTAATTATCTACTGAGGATTTGGACTGTGAGTCCCTGAAAGGATGGATTGCTAATGGCAGCTAAAGGGTGACCAGATTATGCTTTTCATAAGGAACTTGAGTTTATTGAGTCTTTAAAGAATTATCTGAATCCAACCAAGGGCAGAGAGGATATGATCACAGTTTGATGCGCGCACGCACACACACACACACACACACACACACACACACTCATACAAGCATAAACTCAGAACTGTGTGAAAGTTATTTCCTTAGTCCTTGCTTTCCAACATCTATAAGGTAGTATACATTTTATTAAAACACAACCCTTTCCTGTTCCAAAGAATTAGTAAATAAAAAATCAATGCATCTTGAAAATGAGAGGTGAACTACTGAAACTACAGTTAGAATTTTAACACAACGCTGTACAGTAACAAGTAAGGGCTGGTTTTGCTGTGACAAGACCCTTCTTGTCTTTGGAGGGTTCATTATTGTTTTCCCAGATATCCACAGTTGGGAGTAATTATAGTGCCAGATTAAAACAGATGTGTAAGCAAGAAGCTTTAAAACCCCAGGATCTTTACATGATGGATTTGCTCTTCTATTAGTTGGCTTTAAGTATATACTGCATGCGCATCCTGAGGACAAGCGCTGGGTCTTGACATTTATCTGTTTCCTACTGCCCCTAGCACAGTGTCCAGGAGAAAGCTGTCTGAATTTATAACTCATGTATGCATAAATCAATGAACAAATGGCCGGGAGCGGTGGCGCACGCCTGTAATCCCAGAACTCTGTGAGGCTGAGACAGGAGAATCACGAGTTCAAAGCCAGCCTCAGCAACAGTGAAGCACTAAACCACTCAGTGAGACCCTGTCTCTACATAAAACACAAAATAGGGCTGGGGATGTGGCTCAGCGGTCGAGTGCCCCTGAGTTCAATCCCCAGTACCAAAACAAATAAATAAATAAATGAACAAACGCATGTCATGCAATGATGTAAATTCAATGGATTACTCAACATAAGAACAATTATCCTATAATATTAATCTCTTAGGAGTTCTGTCTCTAGAGTCAACCTAGAAATGGGTTTTCTCCTCCCCCAAATTTTATGTTCAATAATTCTGTACTGCCAGGTGCCGTGGCGCACACCTGCAATCCCAGTGGCCCAGGAGGATCACGAGTTCCGTCAGACTCAACAACTTAGCAAGGCTCTAAGCAACTTAGTGAGACTCTATCTCAAAATAAAAACTAAAAAGAACTAGGGATGTGGTTCAGTGGTTAAGTGCCCCTAGGTAAAATCTCTGGCACCAAAATAAATGAATAAATAATCTTATGCTATCATACCTGGCCAATCAAAACATAAAATATTGCTGGAATGTTTAAATCCTGGCTTCATGGCAGGATTCATTTTATTTTATTTTATTTATTTTAGGATTCATCTTATTGGCATTTTACATTTTATGTGTACTAAACCAAAACCAGACAGACTGGGGGAGGTTTGAGGTTTTTCTCTTCATGTCCTATTAAAAAAAAAAGGAGAGGAAAAAAGTATCTACAAGCAAGGTGCATTTAAAGCACTATGTGCACACACACACACACACAAAAGAAAAAAATGAGGAGGAAAACATCCTTGATTACCTAAAATGAAACAGGGCTTTTAGGTCTAACTTGAACTTGCTTAAACCTGAGGTTCTGCCCATTACCTAGGACCCACCCAAGTTTGCATTTTGTGAGAAGAATATTGTAGCAGGCTAAATAATGCCCCAAAGACACAGAGACCTAATCCCTGTGACTTGTAAATATTGATCTTTGCAGGTGAGATTAAGTTAAGGGGATCTTGAGATGGAGAGATGATTTTGGATAACCTGTGAGAGTCCTAGATGCAACCTCAGGTATCCTTTTATGAGGGAGGAAAAGAGATTTCAGACAAATAGAAGAGAAGAAGGAGATACAACTATGGGACAAAAATGGGAGTGAGGGTCCACAATCCAAGGAAGCTGAGAAGAGAGAATTATTCCCTGGAGCCTCTGGAGGGAGCAAGGCCCAAGAACACCTTGACTTTGACCCATTGAAACTGATTCCAGATTTCTGACCTCTCGAATTGTAACAGAATACACTTCTATTGTTTTAAGCCAACAAGTCTGTTGTCCTCTGTGACAGTGGCCACCAGAAGTAAGTAACGATTTTGTTGTTACTCAGAAGGCAACCATAATTCTGCTCTATTCTATAAATCCTCATCACGACTTATTTAACAAGAGCTTCTTAGAAATGAGGCATCTCTGGCCCCATCTTTGGAACCAGGATGGGCAGTTCAACAAGATCCCAGATGATTGACATGCACTTTCGTGTCTGAGAATCACTGCACTAAAGATCCTGCAGCTGTTTGGTGACAGGCTGCTTCTCACTTCCCTGAAGGTCTGTGGTCACCATCTGGTGTAGGGTTCAATGTTGTGTTGACAGGCTGGCTAGGGTCTTTTGAGTGTGTGACAAAGAGGCTCCCACTAGAGGACAAATCCCACTCTCCAACCAATACCCTCTGCACCCTGAGAAGTAATGTGTAACTGGTGACTATCTTGAGTCTGAATCAGGTAAGATGGGAGTTCTTTAAGATGGTGCTCAACTGCCCCAAAATGATTCTGCTGTTTACATGGCCATATCACATATCTCTCATTTAGTCTAATAATTCACAGAAAGACATTTCTGATAATCAGGGCCATTGCTATAGAAATGAACTTCTGTTGCACATAAGGGATGTTGCAGGCACACAAGCGTCAAATGTACCTGGAGTAACCAGGTGACCTTTAACATCTCCTTCAGTAGAAAGCTTGTGTTTCTGACTCTTGAACATCACCAAATGTCATATTTGTAATTATAATGACATTTTTTTTAAACAAACCCAATGGGTTGAGTTATAGCATCTATATCCAAGGAAGAACTCATTAAAGATCTCAATAGCTGTGTAAGATTATTTTCTGACCTGCAGAGGAAATTTACCTGTCAACTCCTGCCTTAATAAGCAACAGCAAAACGCTAGAGTCAACAACACAAACTATAAATGTGTATGGCAGCTAATTTTTAATTGGCACTTTCTCTTGCACCTGCCATAGGAGTTTCACACATTTGTCAACATATTGAAAATGCTTACTTAGGATTTACAATCTTGTTCTTTTCCACATGAGAGCAACACTACTCAAAATCATGTCCTCTGAACACTCCCAGATACCTGAAGTGAAGAAAAGATCATTTTGTCATTGGGCAGTTGGAAGGTATATCAGGGTTAGTTCCAATTCTTTTTTTCTAAAATCAAAAAAAACCCAAAATCAATAAACCCTGTTGTTAGAAGACTGGAAGTGAGACATCCAGGCTATTTATGCTTCCAGTTTCAACTCTGAATGGTACTTAAAGTTTCTAGACTGATCGGAAACCCTACCAGAGTCATGAGACATGAGCAGACATACGATAGGACAAAGAGTAAAAAGGTTATGGCAAGAGTATAAATGTCCTGTCCTGGACTGAATAGTGTCTTCCTCAAATTTAATGGACTTCACACTTACCTGGAAACATTCATTTCCAAATGTAACTGGTTAAGATGAAGTCCTGTGGGGTTAGGGTGGACTCTGTTCTCTCAAAAGCCACAAGGAGAGAGACACATATAGAGGAGAGTGCCACAGGAAGGTGGAGGCAGAAGTGAAACAGTGTCCTGGAAGCTAAAGAAAGTCAAGGACTTCCAGTAACCTCCAGAATCCACCTGCAGGCAAAGAAGGAAGCTTCTCTAGAACCTTCGGAGGAAGTGTGATCCCATCAATGCCTTGATTTTGGACTTGTAGCCTCCAGAATTGTGAGTGAATATATTTCTGTTGCTTTAAACTACCTGGTCTGTGGTGATTTGCAATGACAGCCCTAGGAAATGAATACCTACTTTATCAGTCAGCTTTCTGTGACTGTAACACATACTTGAGAGAATTGATATATAAAAAGGTTTATTTGAGATCACAATTTTGGAGGTGTCGGTCCATGGTTGGGCAGACTTATTGTTTTCAGGCCTCTTTTGTGGGGTGAGTTGTGCATCATGGCAGGGGCACATGGAGTAGAAAAACCATTCATCTCATGGCCAGAATGTGGAGAGAGATAAAGAAGAAGGTGTTGGGATACCCTCCCTGGTCGCTTCCATCTGAGGGACACAGGTGTTGGCCTGTCTTGGAAGTCAGTTGAAAGGCTAGAAACGTCAGGGCATGCCTGTGATCCCAGCAGCTTGGGAGGCTGAGGCAGGAGGATTGAAAGTTCAAAGCCAGCCTCAGCAACTTAGTGAAGTTCTGAGCAACTTAGTGAGATCCTGTCTCAAAATAAAAAATAAAAAGGGCTGGGGATGTGGCTCAGTGGTTAAGTGCTCCTGGGTCAATCCCTGGTACCAAAAAAAAAAAAAAAAAAAAAAAAGCGGGGGGAGGAGGGCTGGGAAATTGAGATACACAAGTGTCTATGTCCAGCTGAACCAAGCAAGGGAATTTCGAATTTCAAATTTTTCTTCCTAACAGGCTTTAGTATATAAGGGATTCTGTGCTCTTACCTATGTTGCCTGGTTAGGATTTTGAAAACTCCTACACTAGTACTGTTTTTCTGGTAGCAAAGATTATGGTAAAGTTATTAAAAAGTTCCTTCTTTTCTAACATTTGCTAATTTTAGAGTATGCTAATCCTAGCAAAGGAAGCGCATTGAAGACGCAAACCAGCTCCAGCACCCGCTGTCTGGTCCCTTCTGAGCCTTGGTTTGGCTTGTGTTATTCTCTCAGGGTGCTACTCAGCCCTCCAGGGACCCTGCCTATCTGAGCTATTCCTCCTGGCTGTCACTGTCGGACACAGTAGGAACAGCCCCTCAGGGAGCTCAGAGGATGGGGCTTGGAGTGGAGGCTTTGTGATTTACTGCTTGTGGAGCCCTAGGGCAATTTATTTGTTCATCAGATTTTAGGCCAGAGCGACTTCTAAGGGATATAGTATCAATCTCCTCTCTGCAGATGAAAACACTAAGATCCCAAGAGGTGTGTTCAAGGTCATGCCACTAATTAGTGACAAAGCTGGGTCACTTTAGGGGGAGTCTGAGGACACCTAAACACAGATTAGTGTGCTTCAACCTTGATATCTAGATTTCTTTACTCTGGAGTCAAATCACACGTTTCTTGTTACTAGGAATATAACCTAGGGGAAATGCACTTCAGTCTCAACTACAAAATGGGAGAAAATAGTATCTATTTTATGGCGATTTCAAAAAGATTAAATGATATAATTCAATGAGAGTGGATTAGACAACACCTGGCACTATATCATTCTAGGTTTGAATTACATCATGGATCTTCATTTGTGATACTACCGACACAGGCAAAATCCTTAAATATCTAATATTTTTAAAACAGATCACTCAGTTAAAAAAATCTCAATTTCACTCATCATTTATTAGCCAAATATTTGTTGAATAACTCTGAGTTGTAGGTACTGTCGTTCTAGGTTCTGGGCATAAGGAACAAAATATGCTAAATTCTCATAAATTCTCATAGGGTTAGAATAGTAAAATAATAAATATGTATATCTGTACTAGGTAGTGATAAACGCTATAACAAAAACAAACAGAGAAAAAAATTAGAAATACAATGGAGATAAGGGCCTGGGCAAGAGGGTTAACATTTTAAATAAAGTGGCCAAGGAAGGTGACATTTAAGGAATATTTGAGAAAGGGGAGGGAAGTAGACAGATGAGTGTGAACAAATGAGTGTGAACTGTGCTGTTGAGAATGGATTAGAGGAGGTAAGGGTTGGGGCAGAGGCTCCAGTTAGAGATGATACATATGATACTACATATTAACAAGCCAGCTTGGTCTCCCCCCAGGTCTTTGTGGAGACTATACTTTCCAGTCCTCCTTTATCTGGGGAGTGCCCTATGTCTAGTTCTAGATATGGAATCTCAGCAGCAGAGATGTGTTATTTGCAGGCCTGGCTCCTGAAAGGTTCTGTATCTTTCTGTGCTCACTCTCTCTTCTGCCTGTGGAGCTGGAAGCCAAGAAGAGTTGAATGGTAGAGACATGTGACGGAAGGAACATGGATCCCTGCCTCATCAGAGGGGAGCTGCCCAGAAGCACCCCAAGGAAGGAGAAATAAGACTTTACTATGATAGGCTGCTGAGAGCTGGGGATGCTTGTTATAGCTTCTGTTATTGCTTCAGACAGCCTTACTCTTACAAAGACAGGAGGTTAGTACAACAAGCCAGGCAAGAGATTCTGAGGACCTGGATCATGAGGTTTCCAGATAATAAGAGGTAAAGGGATATGGGACATATTTTAGAGGCAGCACATACCATCTTTTCTGACAGATTTGAGAAAACTCATCAGAGATGATGTCAAGGATTTTGGTTGGGACAATTAGAAGGATGAACTTGTCATCAGCTGAGGACAAAGAAGACCACAGACACAAGAGGTAGGTAGGCATGTCAACGGGCTCTGAGGCCTATCAGCAGCTCAGCTTTGGAATCATGAAGTTTGAGATGATGATGGGGTGGGGGTGGAGATGCTGAAGAGTAAGTTATGCCACTGTACACATAAAGGTGTAAGGGCCCATGTGTATCAGCTTGTGAAGATCAATTACAAAATTAACAACATTTTCCAGAGTTGCATGAACCAGTAATTAAACTCATAGTAGCTTGAGATCAGCCACAGTGGGAGCATTTACACCACTAAAATTGGCAAATGCTCAACTTGCAGCTTTTTTACTATTTTTTTCCCCAGAGTACTGGTTGTTCAACATTTATCTGTCCCCATCAGGAATAGTTGAGGAGTAAGGTCACGTTTACCAACAAGATTGTACTTTCATGGTTCTTTTCCTGGAGACATCTTAGACTTTCTCTAGAAGCATCTTTCACTTAAGGATATTCATCTTGGTCATGGTCTATTAACCAATGCCATTTTTAAGATGACTAATTTATACACAATCCCATTGTAGCTCATTATATGTTGATAGCTATTACACAGTGGCAATGTTATATTCCTTGTATTTCCTAATCTATTTAAAACAACATAAATTCAATTAAATAATTTTAGTCTTTAATCTCAGGATTCATTTGCACACATTCTATAATATTTCTACCTTTACCCAAACCCAGATTTCCCCAAATCCCATATTTATTGCTAAACACAATCTCTTCTTACCTCAGATTATTCATCCATAAAATAAAGATTATATTTCCCTGTCTATATTGCCAGATAATTGTGAAGAATGAGGCTATGCACATAAAAGGGTTGTGTCCATTGGAAGCAAGCAGAATAAATATTGATGGACCTATAACAAAATGACAAGCAGTCTTTGCATGGACTATGCCCATCAGAAGATTTATTCATGCATTTTTGTGGATGGCTAGGTACCATTCAAAGCCCATCAAGCTGATGTGATCCTGCTTTTCTAGAACTTCACAATATGATAGCACAATATGGAAATTAATCTGGAAGGGTTCTGTGCCAACTTATATTTGTCATATATAAGAGGAATGTAAGAAAATGCATTCTTATTTATTTCATCTTAGATACTTCCTCATTTCTCGAAATGAATCTTTCCATCATCTTTAGAAAGATGGAATCTCATTTTGTATGTTTTATTTTGGTCTTTCACTTTTAAACAATGTTTGTGGAAGGAGATGCTTCTCTCCATATTTTAATTCAAGCTGAATTGAGCTAAGGGAAGAAAAAAGAGTCCCATAAAATAGTCATGTTGTTTATGAGGAATACTGAAGAAGATTATTTCTATTTTTTTTCCTGGTACAGGGTGGCCTGACTGGTCGCAATACATGGGATATCCAACAATATATCTGTTCTTTAATTTTTTTTTTAATATTTTGTTTTGTCGTAGATGAACACAATATCTTTATTTATTTTATGTGGTGCTGAGGATCGAACCCAGTGCCTCATGTATGCGAGGCAAGCACTCAACCGCTGAGCCATAGCCTCAGCCCCTAATTTTTTTTTGTTTTAAAAAGGCACATAAGAGGATAATACATAGAATTACTAATATGAATACATCAATATAACTTAGGCAATAATGTTTACAAATATAACTCACAATAACAGAGGGAAGGGAATAATAGAAGTCCAGTAGGTAAGACAAAGGAGGATGAAGAAGGGATAGGAAAAGGAAAGATAGTGGAATGAATCTGACATAATTTTCCCATGTACATACACAAATACACCACAGTGAATCTCACTATCATGTACACCCATATAAATGGGGTCCTAATTACAATAAGATATATTCCATGCTTATAAAATTATATCAAAATGGATTCTACATGTGTAACTAAAAAGACCTAATAAAATGAGATTTTTAATATATTGAAATGTCTTTCAATGTACTTATCAACTTAATATATACCTCAGGATCTTTATTTCTCCTGCTACAGCTTTAAGAAAGAAATGAGATCAAACAGAGGTTATGCGTCAGATAAAGGCAGAATCATGGATGACTTGGTTTGATACGGTTTTTGCCTGGAACTTCCTCAGGCACTTAAACTTTGGCATCAGATGGCAAAGGTAGATCATGACTGGCACAAAACATAAACCCATTTTGGGAGAAGGTATAAGTATTCTGATAGCTTATGTTATAGTTTGGATATGTGGTGTCCCCCAAAAGCTCATAGGTAAGACGACACAAGAATGTTCAGAGTCAATATGAGTAGATTATGAGAGCTGGGACCTGATCAATGGATTAATCCACTTGAATGGATAAATTGTTTGTATAGGAAGGTAGGATATGGCTAGAGGAAATAGGTCACTGGGGGTGTGCTTTGGGGGGTTATATTTTGTTCCTGGTAAGTAGAGTTATTTCTTCCTCTCTCTCCTTAATGGTTTTTCCATGTCCTGAGCTGGTTTACATTCCTGGGCTGCTTTCCTTCTCCTGCTCCTTCTACCACAATGCCTCATGTTGGGCCCAGAACAATAAAATCTGCTGACCATGGACTGAATCTGTGAAACCATGAGCTAAAATAAACTTCATCTCTTCTAAATTATTCTTGTCCATTATTTTGGTCACATGAAGGAAAAGCTAACTAAAACAGCTTAACAGCCATTGCCTGTTATAAAAGCTATGTATGCATGTGTAAGAGGCCACACAGGGGAAACCATTATTTTTGGGGGGCAATTCTGGTAAGTATCAAATTCAACAAAAGGAAGGGATGTTCCCAGTACATCGTGAAATCTGATGAAACACATGGAAATGCCTGCCAAGGTTCTTTTTCAAATTTTTTTTTTCTTTTAATGTCTTAAAGACCCAGATAGAACACTGCAGTGAGCATGTTAGCCATCTTCAGTATCCTGAATGACAGACTCAACATTCTGAAAGTGGAATGAGGGACCACAATTACCAAGAGAACATGAACCAGGCACACACATAAATTCCTTCTGCAGGTTCAAAATATCCACTGCCTAAATGTCACATCACAGGCAATACACCTCGATTCTATTCTATCCATTTTTTTCCTGGTCCTGGCTGCTGCTCAAGTGACTGACACTTTCTGGTATCTGATCAGCTTCAGATGGCCACAGTTGACTGCATCTCACCATATACCTACATCAGATGTGTCTTCCTTTCTCTGAGGGTGAGATGTCTGAGGATGTGCTTGGTGTCCATGCATGTCCATCTTGGAAGTACAGGAGAAAGAGTGCCCCCATGGGACAAGCTTGGGGCCATGTAAGTTTACATGAGAAGATAAATTCACCTCCTTTCCTTGTGGTCTTGAGAGGCAGTTGAGGTCCATGGCCTCTCACAGGCTAGTGGACATCTGTCAATCAGCCATGCCTGATAGTCTGCAGGAGCAGACATTGAGCCATATTTTGGGTCATCTTCCTCCTGTCTCTCTTGCTTTCCCCTATTCCTGCTCCCTTTATGGGATTCCTGGCTGAGATTACCCCTTCTTCCTCTCACCCCAGTTTCACCTACCCATTTCCCTAAAATAAGCACCAACTGAAAACAATACATGGCATGTGTGAAAAAAAGACCCCGGTTTTCAATGAATTAAAGGTGAGACATGGCCTGATCTAATGACCTCAAAAACCTCAACTCACTCTCTCTTCATCGGAGGAGATAGTAAATAATTTCCCTAAATTCCTGCCGTTAGTAAGTAGAGGTTGCTTTTGAATCCACCTTGTCTGGAACTATATCATGTGCCCCGAGCCTCTACATCACAGGGAAGAGTTTAAATCCATTTCACAAAAGAAATGGTTAGAGTAGTATAAAAAAAATAAAAAAAAAAACAAAACAACCCTTTGGTGGGATTTGTAAGTCACTTTCAAACAAATGAAAGACTGTTATTCAGAAGACTGAACTTATTATATACAATTCTGATGGAGAAAGACTGAGATGAATACAGAGAGTAACAACAGTAACAAAAGATAAACAACCTGTATGTGCTGGTCACCATGCTGCCAGGCACTGTATAAACGTCTTCTCCTATGTTCCCAACGTTTCTCCAAAATGCTTATGAGTGCTACTTCCATTTAGAGACTAGAAAATGGGGTTGGATATTTTGAGCAGTTTGACAAAGGGCCCATTTCAAGTGAGCTATGAAACTAGCACTGGAACTTAGGTCAGGATGGCATCTGAACCCTTGTATTTCATTGTTATGTTTTTTTGCCATGGCAGAGGTACAGCTGTCCACTGTACAACTGTCAACTGTGTTGGAGAGAATATTTAACCCCCAGGGGTCTGGAAGATGTAATCAGATGCCCCATGGTGGTGAATTCCCTGTGTGAAAGAGATTTGACAGCTGACCTGCTGGGTGTGACATGGCTGATACCCCTAAGATGGAGACAGAGCAGATACAATGTCATTCACTCTCTTGATTCCTCCACATAAATGGGGGTAGAGAGCAGGAAGCAGGAGAAGCAGAGCAGTAATGCAGAATATCCAGGGCAAGCTCCACAGAGGTATCAAAGGCTTGTGTAGGAGTTGGTGCTGAAATTTTGCTAGTGGGTGCACGGCATTGGAAACAGGTATGTTGAGGCCAGGACTCATTGTTAAATGAAGAGAGCTGCTATGTTTTAATCTACACAAATCATCTCAATCCAAAGGTGCTTAGTCTTCAATAAGACCTCAAATAGAAGCTGGGCATGGTGGTGCACACCTGTAATCCCAGGCCTTTGGGAGGTTGAGACAGGAGAATTGCGAGTTCAAAGCCAGCCTCAGCAACCCAATGGGACCCTGTCTCTACAGAAAACACAAAATAGGGCTGGGGATGTGTCTCAGTGGTCGAGTGCCCCTGAGTTCAATCCCTGGTAACAAAAAAAAAAAGACCTCAAATAGAATTAGCCATACCACATTTCCAAGATGGCCTAGGTATTCACTGGGGGAGATATTATACAGGGAATTCATGCCTTAGCCAAGAGCCAAGCTGCATGACCTTCAAAACTCCTTCAAGCAAACCAACCACGACTCATTTAGGAAGCCCTATAAAAGCTGAACCACCAGGAGAAGCCACTCTAAGACATGACAGCTTTTAATGGTAGCCCAAGACGTTAACATTACACACCTGGATCAGTTGATAGTTAAATATCAGTGAAATGTTTCGTGATACATTTCTAGCAAGCTGTGGGGATAGAGACAGACGTTAGCTCCTCTTGGAATTGCCCCAGACTCCTGACTCCATTCAAATATTTTTAATGGCTGCATTTAGGATAATCCCTTTAAGTTCTCCAATCAGTGAGCACCTGGAACCCCCATTAATTAATGGCCCTGAACAGTAGTCGTTCCCGCATAGATACAGGGGAATCAGTCTGGGACCACTGAGGACCGTTTGCACAAACTGGCCTAAGACATTGGGACTCATGAACAGCAAGAGCAGCTAGATTGCTGAGAATCTCAACGCATGCGGTCCTCGTGTCCCTGGAAATTCCTTATCATTTCTTAAGGGCAAGTTCTTCTTGCTTTTTCTCAATTGTGTCTCCTGTGCACTTATCTCAAAATTGAATTGAATCGGTTGCTTCCCAGATGGGCTTCAAGGGTATTTTCGTTTCCAGGCGCCGGAGACGAAAGCACAACTGGTATTGGTTCTCAAATTAGGAGCCATTAGGAAGGAGGAGGTGTTCGAGGGTTTGAAAATGTCTAACCACCTTGGAAGGGAAGTGGGAGGAAGATGAGCTAGTCTGTGCATCCAGTCTGTCTAGGCAGAAGGAAGGACAGGTACTTGGCCACCAAGGCTGTACCTCTGTCCTGCCAGCGAGAGGCAGGCCAGAGATGACAGGCAGGAGAGCTCTAGTGTAGGGCCACCCCCTCCTCCACAGAAAATCCTAATTAAGCTTCTCCAGGAATCTGCACCATCATTGATCTTAGGACTATCAGCAAGAGGCTCTACCAAAGAGTTCAATGTAGGTAAACTTCCTATTTCCTGTTGCTCTGTCTTGCTTGGCCACTGGCCTAAAAGAGATCAGTACTCCAGGTGCTGAACACCCCCTTACTAGTTTTTCAAAAACATTTTTGGACTATCTAGTGTAGTAACAATATAGTGGTTTATAAATTTTTTTTAAGCGAGAAGGGGGTTTGTAAATGCAAAGTGTAACAGGAAGGACAGATCCTTTAACAAGGCCTCTGGCCTTGGACCTGAGCTTCACAGAGATTTTACATTTCAGAGGTAAGAGAAGATGTTACTAGTTGGGCTCCATGGTAACAGCTGGCAGGGGAGGAAAGAAAGGGGAGAAGCAGCTCACCCCTCCTCAGGTGCTGTCCTTGAAGGGTTAACTTGCCCAGAACAGTGAAAGAGAAAGCTGTTTTTATGTGAACTTCTGCAGACCCTCTCCTTACACGCTGGGTATAAACTTCTGAAACTGCCTGAACTCGGGGTTCAGGGGGATTCATTGATCACAGTGAAAGCTGTACCCTCTGCACTGACTGCAGTCACATAAACCTGCTACCTGTTTCCTGTCCAGTGTCTTGCCTCGTCTGTCCCTGTAGGTGAGGGAGACGTAGAAGAGCTGAGGCAGCCAAAGAAAGATGGTAGATGAGGAGGTCCAGGCAGGGTGAGAACAAAGGAGCATGGAGAGGGTCTTCTGATGAGGTCAGCTTCTTGCTTGACTGAAGTGCTTGTGATCATAGCAGGAGACCCAATCAGACCGAATCCATACTTGTGTTCCTAACTGGGGAACCCAATAGAAAACCTTAAACAGGCACATGGACAGATGGGTGCCAATCAATAATAGTGTGGATCAAGTGGTCAGGGGAGGAGATAAGGAAAGGAGGAAATTCCAGAGACCTTAAAAAGAACAGGCCCAAACTCCCCCAGCAGATTCACAGCTCTGGGGCGCCTTGTCTTTGGAGAAGTCTGTCTCTTTTGCAATAACCCTACTGTTTGCTAGCTCTGTGTTCTGATC
Source organism: Geosciurus inauris (assembly GCA_004024805.1). Taxonomy (NCBI): domain Eukaryota; kingdom Metazoa; phylum Chordata; class Mammalia; order Rodentia; family Sciuridae; genus Geosciurus; species Geosciurus inauris. The sequence goes on from PVHX01011905.1 coordinate 14,946, forward strand.
TTCCATTCTTTGCTGCACAGAGACAAGGAACCCAGCACCCCTAGAAGGTAATGTTGGAGGGGAAGTGAGATGAGAGCCCAGAAAAGAAGAGTGGAGGTATCGGGGAAGGTGGGAGAAACTGCAAAGCCTCAGCTAGATGGTTTCCTTCTGTGCCATGATCCTCCAGGCTCACAATTAACTATATTCAAATGAGCACTTATGCTAACCCAACACTAATCCTAACCCCAATCCCAATCCAAACACCGACTTAATAGGAGATCAGATAGATGGGAGTCTCAACTCAGAACGCTGTGAAATAAAAATTGTCCTACGATGATTTTTAAATCAGCATAAACCTACGAAATCATGCTATTCTAAAAATCCAACAAGGATGGGCATTGGGCTGGATGGTCTCTAGTGCTTATGGAAGGATATACAAAATAACACCCCCCCAAGACAGCCCCCAGGGAGAAAGGAGGGTAGTGTGGCAGGGAGGAGGGAAGATGGCAAACATTCATCCATTCCCAGTGATACTGAGCTCTGGGCCAGGATCTTTCTCCTGGAAGGAGAAAAGCAAATAGTGAAACTCTGGGTAACAGTGGATCCCTGAGGAAGAAGATAAGCAAAGGGCATTGGGTTCTGGTCTTTGATCCTTTCCCAGTAACACTGAGTCCTGGAGGGGAAAGCAAACGGGCTCCGGGCTCTAGATTTTTATCCCAGTAACTATGCGTTTCAAGCTTTTACAACTGTTTCCCTGCGTCAGAATGAGTTTTGAGCTTTTACAGCTGTTTTCGTGAGGTGGATTTTAACTGTGCCACTAGTTTCCTAACTGCCCAGCTGGCATATCCTACATTTCCAATGATCAAGTCACACTAAATATTCTGCTCTGGTTAACTCTCATTAAGTCCGATAAAAAACAGACCCCTCTTGTAAACAGGGCCCATTTTCTCCCCTGTAAATGTGCTGTGTGCCATTCCACTGTGGCTTAATAAAAAGAGCTTGCTGATCCATTTGAGGTCTGCTTCCCTCTTGGTTATTTGTGCTTCCACTTACCACTGAATTCTCCGATCAGGTAACAATCCTCCAGATGAGGGGACTGAGGCTTGGAGGCTTTGAGTACCATGCCTGAGGTCATCCAGCCAGTGTGTGTGTGTGGTGGGGACGTGGGGGGCCGGGATGGTCACCAGAGTCTCATATCTCAGTATGAAAGTATGATGCAAGGGCAGGAACCTCAGCAACGAGAGCTGTGCTCACAGAGCTCACCAGCGTCCTGGGCACACATTCACACTCAGTCTTCACAACAGAACGAGCTGGCACTGCATTAGCTTCCTTTGACACGGGAGGAAACCAAAAGGCTTCCAAATGACACGTTAAGGCGCCTGAGTTTAGGACCAGCAACAGGGCTGACACTCAGACTCAGACCTGTTGGACCTCAGAATCCTAATTATTCATCTATACACCCCAAAACTACCCTGCTGGAGGGAGAGATGCTCCATGGGAAGGGATGAGTATTCTTATTTTCCTCGTTTATAATGGAAAGGCTAAAAACTGCTAGTAATCAACAAACATTTTAAAACCTATTGATTCAAATGGGTCAAAACACAGAAAGAAAGACTTGGATCCAATGTGAACAGAAAACTGAATACTGAAATAGGAATCCAGGGAAGCCACTCTCTCCAACAGGAGTACTCACATCAGCAGGCACCAGGACTTGGGTGGCTGTAGATGCTATTTTGTTGTAACAGGCTGAAAGACTAACAAAGGCAAATATCAATGCCTGGGACCTCACCCGTGAGGAATGAAACTGGAATTTCCAGGGATGAGGCCTGCATAGTGTGTTTTCTAAAACCTCTTTTGGTGACTCTAAGGTATAGTCTGAGGTCCTTTCAATCTTGAGGTAACTGGAACACTTTTTGAAATGTCTTCATTGCTGGGGTTGTGGCTCAGTGGTAGAGCACTTGCCTGGCACGTGTGAGACACTGGGTTCTCAGAACCACATAAAAATAAATAAATAAAGGTATTTTTTAAAAAAGTCTTCATTGTTTTTCTTTACTAGATATTTTACTATTTCTAGTAATATTTATATGTATTATATATAATAATACATAAATATATGCAATATTTATATTCTTATATAGATTATATATAATGTTTATGTTTATATATAATATGTATATTACTAGAAATATATATTACTATATATTAGAATGTTTATATATTATATATTATATATAATATTCATATATTATGTATCTCTACTAATGCTAATATTACTAGAAATAAGCCATAAGTCTTTCCTCTTCCAAAGGGTATAATGAAGAATAAAGGTAACTGTGTGCTTTCCAATTGGGCTACACTCAGACTTAGCTGGAGGGTTACTTAGAAGACAGATTGCTGTCCCTCTCCCAAAGTATCTAATTCAGCATTTGTAGGGTGGGGACTGAGAATCTGCATTTGAAACAAGTTCCCAAGTCCTGCTGCTGTTGCTGGCCCAGGGACCACCCTTGAGAGTCACCTTCACAGAGTGTCTGAAGGACAGCAGTGAAAAAGAACCAAGTTACTAGTCCTATAAAATCCAAATTCAAGATGGAGTCACTCTGGCTCAGGCCTGCACATATCTGCTAACCTGCTTTTTGTGCTTCTGTGATTAATGCTTTGCTATGCTCGCTTCTCACGGATGGGGGGCCAAACCACAGGCTGCCAGACCCCCTGGCCAGTTACCTAAAGTTCCAGGAACTGAAAGGGGACATAGGAGGCGCCATCACGGTTGAACTATAAATAACTATAGGTTGAATATTTGCCAAATCCTGTTTTCCTGAGTCATGTAGCTAGCCCACCTTATAATAACCTCTGAAACTCTCATTTAAGGGTCTAAAGGAAAGGGGAGCTGACCCCAATCAATTGGTCTGCGTACCTATTTCCTCAATAAACTTTGCTGCTTCTGCAGAGTCCTCTGGGCTGCACTTCCTGGGGAGAGGTACGGGTAGAGGCAACAGTCCAAGTAAAGTTTTGGAATTTCTGGGTGGAGCGGGTAACTGACTGCTACCTTCTCATCTGATCTCCATTTCTCTGTTACTGCCCCTTCCAACTCTTGCTCCTTAGAAGTCCGGCTAGCCTGCTGCCAAACAGATTGATCCTGATGTGCCACTAAGGCAAGGTCATTTGGGCCTCCGGGAGAAGCTGAAAAGTAGCCCAAACCCGGCAGATTCTTTCCTTTCCCAGACGCAGTCCTCGTGCCCTGGACTGGCGAGCTGGCCGAGAAACTTGAACCTCAAATCCACTGTATCACTGTATCGTAGGCAAGCTCGGTTGCCTTTGGGGAAAAAAACAAACAAACAAACAAAAAAAACAACAACAAATAGGCCAGGAAAGAAGAAAAGAACTCTTACCTGAGATGCCATGAAGAGATCTTCCAAATGCCATCAGGCTGGACATCAGGGCTGCAGACACTCTGCTGCCTGCTCATTCAAGCCAGGAAACTCAACTTTCGTGCAGTGACCACGCTTGCTCTAGGCATGTCCTCGTCCTGGCCAGCTCTCAGGTATGTCAAGGGTCCTCTGTGGTTTCTGATCAGCTTTCCTTGGGTTGAAGTCCCTAGTGGGACTGGGCTCTTTTGCTAATGGAATGAGTTCGTTTAAGTACTTAATCTCCAAGTTACCAGCACCCAGAGCAAAACTAAAATATCACCAGTCCTTCAGGTTCTTTCTTTATTTCCTTCTCTCTCCATTTCCTCCTCTCTCTCTCCTCCCCCCCCTCACCCACTCCTCTCTTCTTCCTTCCTTCCCTCCTGGCAAAATATAAATTGCATCTTTAATAATTACTATAAGTTTATTGGGATTAAATATACATACTGGCAAAACTGATTTGAAACTACTTTTATGAGGAGATGGTAGGGTTTTGGGTACTGTTTTCATTTCTGAATTTAAAATTTTTATTATTAAATTGAGAAGCACACTTCTAACTCTGCCTAGGGATGACTGGTGTTTGCAGGATCAGCTGATACTGACTTCTAATACTGTAGATTCATTGGTTTAGGTTGGAACTTATGTAACCAGGGTCATGCAAGATGCTCTTAATTGTGCCTGGCTCTTTGAACTCAATATTATGGTGATGAAATTTATTCCTAAAAGAATCAGGAGTTGATTTCCTTTTCATTGTTCTATAATATTCCAATGTATATCTTTATTTATCCATTCAATTTTTGAAAGAGAGTTGGGCAATTCCTAGTTTGGGGCTGTAAGTAATAACATTGTTTTAATTATTCTTGTGCAAGTATATTGGTGACTATTGTAAGCAATTATGTTAGGCGTATACTTAGAACTGCTGCATCATGAGACACACTTAAGTTCAGCCTTAGTAGATGTTTACAGGCTGTTTTCTAACAGTGCATCACTTCTGAAAGTACTACATAGGACCTGGAATGCTCTTTTCTTTTAAAATATACTGGTGTGTTTACAGTGGTGTCTCACTGTGGTTTTAATTTGCATTTCCCTGATCTCTAATGAAGGTTAAACATCTTGTCAAGCACTTACTATGATTTGGCAATCTCTCTTTTAAGTATCTAGCTGACCTCTTTCCTCCATTTTGAGTTGTGCTGTATGACTTTCTCATAGATTTGTAGGAATTCTTTATTCTGGGCTTGAACTCACTGCCAGCCAATCAGTCACTCTCTACCTGTCTACCTATTTTTCAAATATCTTCTACACTGTGGCTTGTCCTTCTTAATCTCTTACTGGTGTCTTTCACTAATGATCTATGTATATTTTTAGGTTATTTTTTCCCCAGTCCCAAGGTAGTCCCTCTTCTAAAATTCCGACAATCACATGGACACAAATTATTTAATAGATATGAACAAATTGTATGGCGTGGCTTCTGACCACCTGACTGAGAAAGTAATGCCCTTTAAATTCACTGATGACCATTAGCACATTGTACTACGTGAATTGATGCTCTTGGGCCCCAGGTCTCAACAACAGTAAACTGTCTGGAGACTTGGGTAACATTGTGTCAAATACAAAAAGACAGCTAGTTATCATTTGATCCTACCCATCTTGCCAATTTACATGGGAGACAAAGAGTGGAGAAATTTTAAAAAGTAGAATGTTCCAATGTAAACAAAGTGACTTAAAAAGATAACTGAGTAAGCAGAGAAAGGAGGCAGGATTTTATTCAGCTGCAAATTAGGCTTTGGAGGAAGTCTTTTGAGAGTATTGGTTAGGTTTCCTCAGAGGCCAGTTTCTTCTGCACATTTACATAGATGATTTGTGTGTCTAGAAAAGTGACATCAGAAGTAACCATGGAAACTTGCCCTTCCTTTGTATCCTGGGTGTGTGCCTGTTGCCCAGGAGTAGACTCTCCCCATGCTGTAGAAGTGTGAAGCTTTGCAGGTTGATAGAACATTTCAACCATGGATCAGAACTGGGAGGGATGCTGGGGGACCTGGAAGGGAGCTAGGAGAAAGGTATGAAGAAACCCCCGATTTGCACCCACCCAGGAAGCTGCCGACCTCATCTATGATTGCCAAGATGTATGATTTTGGTTGTCTAGAATTAGGTTAGGTCAACTCAGAGAGGATAAGAAGGAGGCAAGGACAGTGGTGGTCCTTAGGGATCATGTCTCTGGGCAACAAGGGGCCTATCATCCCTCACTGCATGTGCCCCAATCTACGGTTTCTTGGTAGAAAACAATAATGGATCCTGAAATTGAGATGCCCTTTTGGTGCAATTTCCTATCCTCCAGGACTCTCCTATTAGTGCATCTCTACATTATTCTGGGTTCCAAGACCTGTAAGCTTAAACCCACGTTACATATGGATAGTCTTTTCAGCATTAAAAAAGTTGTTCTTTATGGTTCAAATGGTTAATGCTGGTATCAACAATATAAAAATAAATGGAGAGGATGTGGAGAAAAATCAACAATATTATTATTAATAGCAGGGATTGAACCCAGGGGCACTTAACCACGAAGCTCCATCCCCAGCCCTATTTTGTATTTTATTTAGAGACAGGGTGTCACTGAGTTGCTTAGCACCTGCTTTTACTGAGGCTGATCCTCCTGCCTCAGCCTCCCATGCTGATGGAATTACAGGCATGCACCACCATACTTGGCAATAATGTTATTTTTTAAGTTATGTCTTTCCTTACTTGGGGTGCTCCCTTTGAAGTGATTTTGCTTTGATTGCTCTGTAATGCAAGACTCCATCTTGCTCCTTCTCCTAGGGGAAGGTAAAACCAAAGATCAATCCAATAGAGCTGACCTAACCCGCCAATGCTTTCATGTGAAGCAGTTGAAATCCCAAGGAGAGGAGAGCAGAACATTATGATATTTCAATTAGACCATGAATAAATATTTAAGAGGGCCAATGCAAGTGCATTTATAACCTTGTGGAGAAAACACTTAGATAATTCATCAATAAATAAAGTCGTGGAGTGTGCGTTTATTGCCTATATCTGAGTTTGGCATTAATGGCCCGATGACTTGGGATCAAGCAAAGGATTCTGAGCAACAACTTTCTGACATAGAAAATAATTCTTTTTTTCCTACCAATACCACCATAAAATGCTCATTCATTCTAGCAAGGAGTGACTATGAATTTTCTACTATAAAAGAGTGCCTCAGCAAAAGATATGTTGAATATCAATTTTCAAAGAAAAAGGAAAAATTGTATGATAAATGCAACTCTCTTGAGTTATCACAATTATTGAATACCTTTTTCCCAGGTTTCTATACTCCTTGCACAAATAAAATCTCTCACGCTCTAAGTTGCTAAAAACAGTGATCCTTCTGTCCTGAAAATATCTCCTGCGTTTGAAAACACATCCTGGATTTGCATTCATGAACTCAAATATGGCTGGTGGCAGCTTTGTGATATTGCTTATTAGGAATGCTTGTTGCTTTTGGGGTTATTGTATAAGGAAATTGGGTTTCCAGCTAACAGTTCTCCCTAATCGACGCCTACAGAAAAATTTCAATTGTGAACACTTGCCTGATAATCTCTCATGTATAATTTTGCAGTACATTTTATTTGTGGGTAATGGAATTATTTCTCTCAGAGAAAATTTGCTTGTTATACACATTCTTTCCACCTTTTCTTTCTATATAACAAGGCGGATAGATGGGAATGAATCACCTTAAATGTGATACGCACCATGTATGTTTGTGCTTTAAGAAATTACGTTGGCATTACTTTAGCTATTTTGTAAAAGCGTATCGAAGAAACCAGAATTTGAGTGTCATTGCAGAAAAATGGCTCGGTGAGTAGCATTATCTAAATCAATTCCGCAAACATTACACAGATTCTGGTGAAGATAAATAAAATGCTGAGCAAAACAAGTTGAGCCAATACCAAATGCAGAAGTTTTGATTTGCTGTAGAATAATCTGAATATTCACCTCAAAATGCTACACATAGTAGGTATTTAACAGTAGGTTGGCAGGTTGACAGGTGTGTGCAATTCAGGAAGTTAAAAATAAGGCAGGTTGAATTATTAACAATAGTAAAAATGTGCAAACAGCCAGGCATGGGGGTATACACCTGTAATCCCAGCAGCTCCAGAGGCTGAGGCAAGAGGATCCTAAGTTTGAGGCCAGCTTCAGAAACTTGGGAAGGCTCTTAGTAACTCAATGAGACTATCTTTAAAAAATAATAAAAAAGCCAGGCACAGTGGCTCACGCTTGTAATCCCAGCACTTTGGGAGGCTGAGACAGGAGAATCACGAGTTCAAAGCCAGCCTCAGCAACGGTGAGGTGCTAAGCAACTCAGTGAGACCCTGTCTCTACATAAAACACCAAATAGGGCTGGGGATGGGACTCAGTGGTTGAGTACCCCTGAGTTCAATCCCTGGTACTAAAAAATAATAATAATAATAAAAAGAACTAGGAATGTGGCTCAGTGGTGAAGCATTCCTGGAGTCAATCCTCAGTACAAAAAACCAATTCTGTTTAAGTGGAAACAAGCCAAAGGTTCATTCACACATGAATGGACAAGCAAAGTGTGGTCTCTGCATATGATAGACTATTCCTCAGCCTTAAAAAGGCAGACAATTCTGACATGCTACAACATGGAGACAACCAAAGACTTTATATTAAGTGAAATAAGCCAGTTGCAAAACAGACAAATACCATAATATACCACTTACATGGGGGACTTAGAGCAGTCGAAATCGGAGATGAAAGTAGAATGTGGGTGGCCAGAGGTAGGGGGAGGTGGGGGCCAGTGTTCAATGGGCACAGAGTGTCAGTTTTGCAACGTGGAAAGGGCTCTGGAGGTGGACGGTGGTGACGGTTACAGGACATTATGAATATATGTCACATCACTAAACTGTACATTTAACAATGATTAAGATAGCACATTTTATATGCATTTACCACAATAAAAATATAGGAAATAGCAATGGCTGTAACATGAACTGATGACTTTACATTAAAGGCTTTTCTGAGATATTCCTGCAGAAAAAGGTTAAGATGGTAAATTTTAAGCTCTGTATACTTTAGCATAATAAAAATAACAACAAAGAGTAATGAGAGCTGATCACCTTGATTTATCAAATTTTTTTCTTTTTTTAAAATTTGGTACCACAGATTGAACCCGGGGGTGCTCAACTACTGAGCGACATCCTCGGCCCTTTTATTTAGAGACAAGGTCTCACTGAGTTGCTTAAGGCCTCGCTAAGTTGCTGAGGCTGGCTTTGAACTTGTGATCCTCCTGCCTCAGCCTCCCAAGCTGCTGGGATTGCAGGCATACACCACGCGCATGGCTTGGTTTATCAAATTCCTAAGAAAGCGCAGACATTATGGTTTTCTATGTCCCTTTGCCCCATGGCTTTAAATATGATCTATCTGCTGAAAAACGCGTGCTCATTTCAGCCTTAATTCTGACTTCTGCCAGGAGCTCCTGGACGGTATGTCCCATTACCTGGTAGGCGTCCATGGCGATGTCTCACAGGTGGCTCAGGGTTTATATATCCCAAATCACCTCTCTGCTCTTCCTCCTCCACTATTTCTCCCCAGGCATTCCTGTTTCAGTGAAGGACATGATAATCAACTCGGTTGCTTAAGAGACCTGAGTGTCACCAGGTGCTCCTCGTCCTCTCTCAGGTTTCATCCCAGGAGCCCCAGGAGGTGCCGTTGATCCCACCTCTACCCTGCACCCCAGGTGTGCTTGCTCCTGCCCTCATCTATCCAGCCTGAGCCCCCATGGCATAGTCCCTCATCTGGACAAGTACCAGCATCTCCTACCTGCTGTTTCTCTCCTCATCTTCTCCCTACAGAAGCCATCCAATAGGTCAATGAGACAGCATGCCCTGCAGAAAAATGTGTTCCTAATGCCTTCAGAATGAAAACTGAATTCTCTGCAATGGCCCAGGAGCCTGCCTGACATGGCCCAGTAGCCCTTCACCTGTCCCCTGCCTGCTCCAGCACATGCATCTTTATTCGGCGACTTTAATCTCCCCTTCTTCCTCCTCAAAACCTTCATCTGCGCTATTTCTCCAGCCTGGAACAGTCTTTCCCTGCTCTTGGAAAGGCCCTGTCCTTTCCAAGATCTGGGTCTTGGTTTATCTGTTCTCTCTGTTGACCGTCTTAGACAAACCTAACTGAAATAGTTCAACCGGCTATTTTCACACATTCCAGTCTCTTCCATCATTTTTTCCAATGAGTAATTTTACATATATATAATTTCTGTACATATAGCATATATCATTATGCATATTATATTTTATATTCATTTTATTTATATACGTTTGTCTACTTCATACACACAGGGCCTATAACACGTCTGCTTTTCTTTTTTAAGCTCTTAGCATATAGGAGAAACCATGGAACCACTCATGGAATAAAATAATGAATGATTAGGTTGCATTTATGTTCTTCAAGAAAAAGAAATCTGACTCTTTTTATCAAGTCAAACTTAAGAGTTGACTGCATTGGGGAAAGGACCTGAAAATCCTGTGTAAGACATTCTAGAACCGTTATGCATGCTCATTTTCATTTCCTATTGAATAGCATGGCTGATTTAGAACCCTAGCATTCTAGAATTTTATACCTGAAAGAATCCTTTAAAGATAATCTTGTTCAACCTCTTTATTTCAGAGCCAAAGAAACTGCTCAGATCCTTAATTCAGATCTCCCTCCCAGATCATTCACACCAGCAGCATCACCAGCTTCATTTCCATCTTGCCTGCTCATCTGTACTTGGGCTTCCGGATACTGGTGGAATACTATAAAACTGTATACAAAGTGTTTATGAGATGGCTTCACTGATAGTCACATTTTAATTTTTAAATACAAAATGTCATGCCAAGGTGTGTTGCTCTTTTGTCTCAGGAGTCAACACTTAAAGCAGATTATTGGAAGACCTCCTTCCTGCCTGCCCCTTTCCTCAATAACTGGGCAGTGGTAAGCTTAAAAGCCTCACACATCTCCTATTCTCTCTCCAGGTCTTATTAGTTCTTTGGGTTGTTATTCTGGTTGAATTTGAAGACAAAAGAACATTTTCATCTTCTTTTCTTTTATCCCAGCACTATTGATCTGCTATTCAGGAATATAATTATGTTTTCAACGTGGTAGACGATGACAGCTTCGGAACTGTTACATGCTGTGTCTTTTCAAACATCAAAACAAACAGGTTGCAACTATCCAGCTCCTGTGAGGTGTTTCTATTTGTGTCTTTTTAATTTTGTTTTGCCAAGGGAAACATGAACGTAGGCGGACTATTCAGATGTCACCCTAACACCTGCGTGATTGTGAATGTACCTACGACATCGGCTTAACTACTTTGCTAAAAGTGCTGCCACTTTCTGCCATTTGACAGATCTTTGTTCAAAGGATTAAAACAATAAACTTCAAACTGATGTGGTGTCTTCCTGGCTCCTGGTTTATTCTTCCATTCTCTAGACAGCCTACTCTGTGCCTTGCACCAGGTACAAGCTTCAAGGTCCAACGCCACAGGATCCCTTCCCCAAAGAGGTCCACAGTTACTTTGGTGGAGACAGGTGAGTATATCAGTGATGACAGAGTATGCCAAACACAAGGTACTATGGGAGACCAGAAAGGAAGCAGGTACATCAGATTCAGGGGTCTGTGAAGGCTCTCTGGAAACTTCTAGATTATTAATAATGAGAAATGGATTTCAAGCAAAGAAAACCTGTCAAAACAGAGGCAAGAGAAAGTCGTGGAAAGAGAGAAGGGAAAACATTTAGCTCACACAATAGTGGAGAAAAACAAACTCCTTCTTGACAGTCTAAACTGGCAAATCTGGCTATCTGGAAACATTGGGAAACTTAACCTGTGAATATGGGTCAAGAGAAGGGGCCAACTCAAGCTGCATTCATTTGGATGGGAAAATCCAGATGCAGCATAGAAAGAGACCTCCACAGAACCCACACGTTCCCTGAGGACACAGTGCTAATTGGCTAGAATCTTCTTTGAAATGGCATTTCTCATTCCCTAAATCTTTCACACCCTGAAAGAAAGTCCTGTGTACACTTTCATTTTGAGCAGTTTATTAAACTGCTTCAACAGATTCTAAAGGGAACAGCTTTGGAATCTGACCTTTTTTATTAGTCATTTTTTTTTCTCTCCACGTTTGAAGCTCTATATCCGCCAAGAAGGGCAATGACTTCTTGAACCAGACAGGGTCGTGGTAACAAATCTCAGTGTTCTCCTGCTTTCACCTACCTCCTGGGTTTAAAATGACTCCCAGCAACATTTGACAGATAAGAATTATGCTGTGGCCGGGTACGCAGGCATAAATAAACTGCTGGAGAGGGAGGAATGATTACAAGCCTCATGTATGCATTTATCTTTGTATGAAGCTTAGTGACTCTGTACTACGTCGAAAAGATAATAGAAAAAAGCAGAGAGCCTGAATTATGAGCATCTAAGCTTATCTATTGAAAAGAACTCAGTTATGGAAAATAATACTGCTTGTGATACTAGCAGAGTAGGCTGGCTCTGTGGATCAAATGCAAGATTTAAACTGCAAAACAGATTTTGCATCCCTAGGTTACTTTTTCCTGACACAAAACCTCTCTAGTGTATATTTGATAATTTGGTTACAACTATGAGATAAAAAGTTGAGCTCATACAACACTTATTTCTTTTCTCTATCAAAACATTCATAACATTTAACTTTGGGTTTCAAAATCAGATTTGTCCAATGCTTCCATGCTTTTTCAAAACACATTCCTTTTTATGTATAGGTACCTAATTATCACAGATATCTAGGGGACAGTGACCACAGGCCTGCTTAGGTTCAAGGTCAAGACAAGTAGGAATAACTGCGTAACTTCAAATTCCTGAACCACAGGTGAACATTTGAGCCTTGCAGGGAAATATTCTAAAATGTGACCTGAGAAGAGAGGAAAGGAGCTTTTTCCAAAAGTGCCAATATGTTCATGTTAGAAATTTCCCATGACTGATTCTCACTACGAGGTGCCTCTTGTTGTAATTGTTATTAATCTCATAATCAGAAGTCCTCATGAAAACATCTGAATTCTAACAAAGCTTTAACCACTAAAGACAATAATTTTTTTTATTATAGAATATATAAAAAGAAGAAAGAAAAGAAACTTGAGCAAAAATTTTGTAGCTTTCTCACAACTCTTGTAACTGTTATTATTTAGTTCTGGTTTTTAATTAAAATTTCTGATTGTGATGCTGGCTGACTTCAATATCATTAAAATCCATTGTTTATGCAAAGTATACAGTTAGAACTCTGCTTCAGTATCTTTAACTATGGGTCTAGGAACCCTATAGAGGACAGATTTGCTCATGAGTCCTTACCTTTTGAAGATGGAATTATTGCAGGAATTGATAAGCAATGTTCTTGGAATTTTGTTTTTTCACAATTCCCCATAATAAATCCTAAATTACCAGCATCAACATTGATTAAGTCTCATTACCATTAAAATAACATTTGAACCACATTTCAGATACTGACTACCAAAGGAACACTGAATAACTTCTAATCAATGTAAACTAAAAAATAAAAAATAAAACCTACATTCAAGATTTTTTAGCCTATACAGATTCCCTCTACTATCTCCAGTTATTCAACACTGCGGCCTTCAGAGATTGGCATTTGTTGGTTTTTTTAAAATATATAAAACCACAGTGGAAAACAAAAATGTCTCCAAGAACAAGGTAGGTCAAGGAGGGCAGCTGTTCAACTCAGCCATGTGCTGCCATATTGGAAAACTTCTAATGGGATGGATTCTCAGGTCATTTTTATACAAAGCCAGAATGTTGATTTTTTTAATGTAAAGTCTCCTGTGTTTTCTGGATGCTGGCAAATCATTTAAAAATATTTACTCATATATAGTGTGCAACATCACTACTCTGACCAAAAAACAAAAGACACATTGCTACATTGTTGTCCATGGCCAGCCATTTAGAAAACTCCTTTAAAAAATGACTTACTGCATTTCATTTCTCTTAGCTAGAACTCTGCCTCTTTTTATATTCCTAGCCTAACCTTTCTCTACTTGAAATTCAGTCTTCCTTCTGACTCAAGTCAGGTTTATCAAAGTGTAATATGCATGAAGCAAAAAACTCACCCGTTTAAAGTATATAGTTCTGAAGAGTTTTAGCAACAGTGTATAGTTGTGTAACACCACTACGATTAAAATAATGAGCCTTTTCCTCACCCCAAAATGTTCCATGGTTCCCCTTTGTAGATATTTACTCCCAAGAGGCTCAGTCTTTGGCAAACTTGACCAGTATTTTAATCACCAGAGTTTTGCCTTTTCCAGAATTTTGTTCCATGTGTCAGGCTTCCTCACTTACCTTGTTGACTAATATTTCATTGCACAGGTATACCACAGTTTATTAAGCTATTTACTAGTAGATGACTGTGTATTATTTTTCACGAATTTTGGATATTATGAATAACCTTGCTATATACATCCATTGTTATCTTCTCAACATACATTTTCATTTCTCTTGGGTAAATACCTAGCAAGGAAATTGTTGGTTATAAGTGAAGAGCATGTTTCACTTTATCAGAACCTGCCAACCTATTTTCCAAAGTGATTGTACCATTTTGTATTCCCACCAGCAATGGATAAAAGTCTCAGCTACCCATTGTATACTGGTATAACACTGAAGTTTTAAGTTGAATTCCCCTAATGACAAATGATATTGAAATCATTTTATGGATTCATCTACAGTTCATGTACATATTTTGGACAGTATTCATTCAAATATTTTCCTACATTGAGTTTTTTGTCTTCCTATGGAGCTTAGGAGTCCTTTACATATTCTGAGTGTAAGTCCTCTATCAAGTGTGTTGTTTTAGTCAGCTTTGTTTGCGGCTGTGACTAAAAGACCCAACCAGAACAATTGTAGAGGAGAAAAAATTTATTTGGGGGCTCACGGTTTCAGAGACCTCACTCCATAGAAAGCTAGCTCTATTCTCCAGGGCTCAAGATAAGGCAGGACATCATGGCGGAAGAGGATGGCAGAGAGAAGCAGCTCACACGATGATCAGAAAGCAGAGAGAGACACCACTCTCCAGGTGTAAACTATATGCCCCATAGCCACTCCCCCAATGAACCACCTCCTCTAGCCACACCCCACTTGCTTTCTGTCACCACCCAGTTAATCCCATCAGTGATTAATTCACCGATTGAGCCAAAGCTACAATCCAATCATTTCTCCTCCAAACCTTCTTGTATTGTCTCACACATGACCTTTTGGGGGAAACTCCATCTAAACCATAACATATGTGTTTCACAAACATTTCCTTCCAGTCTGTGTCATGCCTTTTCCTTCTGTTGGCAGTGTTTTAAGAGGACATGTTTTATATATTCTTCTTTAGATTTCGTACCTTTCAGTCTTATCTAATATACACTTTTCCTAGGTAAAGTCATACAGATTTTTTTCCTCTTCTGTCCTTTGAAAAGTTTTATGGCTTTCTCTGTTACATTTACAATCCCCAAATCGAGCTTTTTAAAAATATAGTTTGGGGCTGGGATTGTGGCTCAGTGGTAGAGCGCTTGCCTCGCATGCGTGAGGCCCTGGGTTCGATCCTCAGCACCACATACACAGCAATAAAATAAAGACATTGTGTCCATCTACAACTAAAAAAATATTTAAAAAATAAATAAATAAAAATATAGTTTGAGGTCAAGGTCAATGTCTTCTGACTTCGGAGTTATGGAAATGCCCAGGTTGTAAGCATGGTAGGCAGACGTAAGGTCACCTTGTGTGCGACATTTGCCAGTCAGAGGAAGGTACATTTCAGTTCCATGGCAACCTATATGGCTGCCCTATCCTTCCGTCCAAATTACTTGTGGTCATTTTCTCTAATAGCTTGTTCAGCATCATCTTCTCTTCATTCTTTAATTTTAGGCTGCTGATTTAGAAAACTGGACAATTATCAATTTTAGTTTCAATATGCAGGGCAGCCCTGTAGAACTGTCCCAGATGGTCATTGAATAGTTATAGAATCATGAGCAAAATGCTCTTTATCTTTTTCTCTCTAAATGGGGGTCACTACAGTTTGAAACTTAAATATCCCCAAAGGTATATGTATTAAAGGCATGGTTTTGGGTCTTACAATGGTAGAAATTTTGAGAAGTGGAATTTAGCAGAAGACCCTTAGGTCATTTGGGGTGTGCCCTCCAAGGGCATGCTAGAGCCAGTGTGCTGGTGCCCGCCTGTCATCACAGCAGCTCAGGAGGCTGAGGAAGGAGGATTGTGAGTTCAAAGCCAATCTCAGCAATGGTGAGGCTCTGAGCAACTCAACAGGATCCTGTCTCTAAATAAAATACAAAATAGGGCTGGAGTTGTAGCTCAGTGGTTGAGTGCTCCTGAGTTTAATCCCCAGTGCCAGAAAAAGGTGGTGGTGGTGGGGACATGCTGGAACCCTGGTCCCTCTGGCCATGAGATGAGCAGATTTGCTCTACCATAAACTCTTGCCATGATGTGCAGCCACAGACCCACAGGAATGGGACCAAATGATCATGGACTAGATGCTCCAAAACTGTGAGCTAAAATAATCTTGTAATCATTATAAGTTGATTATCTCAGGCATTTGTCATGGTAACAGAAAGATGGCTTACACAGAGGTTCAAAATAAGTGAATTTTTGACTCTTTGGTTTTGTGAAATTTTTTGGTACACTGTTAAGCCTTTAGTGAAAATATTAGTTGAGGAAGCAATGGTAGTGAAAGAGCTGAGCCATGATTTTTCCTTCTGAACATTTAAAATGTATTTTGAACATCACTGAACTCAGCCAAACAGACCACAATACACACTGCAATTCAGACTCCCTGGAGTTTGGAACATGGTTCCAGGACTTAGGCTCTTGGCATCAAAGACTTTCCCCACTTGCTTATATCCCAGCAGGCTATAATCTAAGTGCTCCAGTAAGAATATCCTTACTCTTTTCGACTCAATCATAAAGAAGTTGTTGCTGTGTCTTTCTAACTTCTCTGCCCCCAGAATATCTGCTTCTTTTCTTCAGCACAGCTGTGACAAGCAAAACACCAGGGAGAGAAGCTACAAAGCAAGGAGGTGTCATTAAGGAATGCAAACGCCTCCTGACCAAGATTTTTTTAAAAAATTTTCTTTCTGTATCTGGATAAAACTTGCTACATTGCTAGAAAATTTCTGCTTTGCTTTCCAACAAAACAAAGTGCTTTCTTTTCTTTACAGCTTGGCCTTTCCATTTTAGACACAGCCTTACCTTTATTTGCAATGGTGTATTTTTTAATCTCATTCTACCAACAATCTTCCACTCTTGTGTACTTTTTTTGGAAAGAGAGGGGCACAAATGGGTGCAAGAGAGACTAAGAAGCCAGGAACCAAAAAAATATGATGGTAGAAATGAGGAATTTTAAAGATGGAAGAGACTGGGCATTAGGGATGGATAACTCATTGCATTCAGGTGTGCAGGAAAAGAAATACATTAGTGATACTGGTGAACAGGGCAGGAGATAGACTTGCACAAAACTCTCCACCCAAACAGCCTTTGTCAAGGTCATCTATGACTTGCATATTGCTTGTAATAGTCAGTGTTCTCTAGAAGAACAGAAACAACAGGAAGTATGATTATATAAAAAGGGGATTTATTAGATTGGCTTACAGGACCAGAAGATGGAGAGTCCACAATGGCTGTCTGCAGGCTGGAGAGCAGGAGGAACCAGTAGCTGAGCAGTCCAAGAGGTTGAAGCCTCAGAACAAAAGGGATCAATGGTGCTACCCTAGGCTGAGACCAAATGCTTCTGGAAACTCCCTGGAGAATCACTGGCAGAGTCCACTTTGGAAAAGTGAAGGAGCTAGAGTCTAATGTCCTCAGACAATCATGGCAGCCATCAAGAACCTGTTCAAGACGAATCTAGCTTGCATCTGCTGCTGCTTCCTTGTTCCTTCAATTTTTATTCCATCCAAGCCTCCAATCTATTGGATGGTGCTGCTCACATTTAAGGAGGGTCTCTGCTCCAATTTGCTATCCCTCCTGTCAGTCATTCCTAGACACACCCTCATTGACACACCCAGAAGTCATAGCATCTCCAAACTCTTTTGTTTACAGGCTGCTATCTCTTAGGCCACCGTCAAAACTTGATCCTTTTAAAATGAATGATTTTCTTCCCTGACTGGCCATCAGAATCACTTCTGGTTTTAAAACATAGAATCCTGTCTAGCTTCCTAAGTCAGCAAACTCACAAGAGAAGAGGGTGGGGCATTTTGACCAAAAACAAACTTAGCAATCTCTCTCAAGGTCATTTTGATACAAAGCTGCTTTGGAAATCAGTGGCCTAGATGTCCGTGCAATGTTAAAACATGAATATCCCTGGAATAAATGAGACTCACATATAATGACTGAATTAGTAATAACTGGTATCTAAGTATAAAAGAAAGAACCAGAAGGCAGATTTTATCCAGGAGTAGATGGAAATAATTTCAGAGTATGTTCAGAGTATTGATGGCAAGAAGCAGGGGCAGCTGTTGGTATGTGTCACCAGGAGGAAGTGAGTTTGAATTCTGACTATGCTGCAGTTACATAACCTTGACCAAGTGACTTCACCTTCAGGAGCCTCACTCTCTTCTCTCCTTATTTTCAGGATAGAGATATATGAAAATTGTGCCCTTACTTCCTGAGGCTTCTGCAAAGATCAAACTAAATTAAATTACAAGTAGCAAGTGTACAATTTTGTCTTAACAGTGTTTCTGAAAACATAGGAAGAAAGTAACAGTGTCTTTTCATGACAAGCATAAAATAAAAGCCAAGCATATGCACAATAACTAGGTATCTCACCATGAGCTGTCAGCTGGACTTTCCAGTTTCACAATGACTTGGCCATGAAGTAGTAAGACTGCCCAGGACTGGAAATTGCTAACAGGGACATAGGGAAAGCATCCTCTTCTCAAGCTATGCATGAATGAAAGTGTAATTGGATAAAATCATGGCATTTGCAGGATGGAACTGGAGAATATCATGCTAAGCGAAATAAGCCAATCCCAAACAACCAGAGGCCAAATGTTTTCTCCGATTAGTGGATGCTGATCCATAATGGGGCTGGGGTGGGGAGCATGGGAGAAATGGAGGAACTTTGGATAGGGCAAAGGGGAGGGAAGGGGAGGCACATGGGGGTAGGAAAGATAGTGGAATGAGATGGACCTCACCACCCTAGATACATGTACAAAGACACGAATGGTGTGACTCAACCTTGCTTACAACCAGAGAAATGAAAAGCTGTGCTCCATACATGCGCTGTGACTTGAAATGCATTCTGCTGTTTTAAAATAAATTTAAGAAAAATAAATAAAAAGCGTAATTGGCGGCAGCTCTGTGAGTTCTAATAGCATTAAGTACCAAGCAATTCTTGTGTTTTTAGACACAAAAATTATGTGGAGGCCATTGCATCTCTGCAGGTGATGAAGACACAGGGATAAAGCAGAGCTTACAACTCAACCCCCGACCATGACGTGTGGACTTTCTGAAGGAAGATGCCTCATCTCTGATGCATGTAGGATGCCAGAGTCATTGGTTATTAATATTCACTACCCTAGCATTAATGGTTATTAATGTTCACTACCCTAGATTCTTGCCAATTAATCATCCATATACATACATACATACATATATATATATATATATTTTTTTTTTTCCAGGGGGACGGAGTTTTGGCAGAAAAGACTCCTCCCTGTGGACATATTGGCATTGCCTCTGCTCCCAAGGGGAGCCTCAGTGCCGCTTATGGAAAAGGATGGCACAGTCCATCCTCTTTTCCTTTCTTTCTGGCTGGAGCTGAATGTGGCAGAGCTGGCTTGTAAAGTCAGCCAGAAATGGCTGTCTGGAGACTGTTAAAAAGAGCGAGCTCATTCCCCTGGTTTTGATGTGGTCATATCTTCGGTAAATGATAGCGCTCAGCTGTTTTTCCATTGAGCCATTATGGTGTTATTTGCTTAGCTGCCAACGCCCTGCTCCTCCCCAAGCACTGCGGAGGACTCCAGAAGCAGCTGTGTGAGGAGTGAAGCAGTTCAGAGAGAACAAACACATGGAAAAAACAAATGGTGTTCAAGGGGATTAATTTGTGCTTTTTTACATTACCTTCTTAGCACCAGCAACTAATGGGACCCTTTAAACAAATCCTGCTCTTGCAGCTGGTTTAGATTTGAATGTGACTTGAGTCTTTACCACTCAACACTCTAGGACTTGACAAAAGACCCCTTGTAATGATAATCTTTGGTGTCTTCCTTGGTGGCCTTTCCATGGCAATCTTTATCTTTCCTAATCATAGTTCTGGAGACTTGAGAGAGCTGTGGGAACGAGTCAATTTAGACATTCTAAAATGCTTTCTGGGTGTGCACTTTGTCATTTGGAAGCTTTCTAATAATCTTTGAAAAGAGTAGGCGAGATAACCTACCGTAGGATCCAGTCTAGGATGAATGGAATTAAGTCACATAATGTAATGAAGGGGACTGATGCCTGACTGCTCAAGTGTGAGACAGAGCGGATTTTGTGTCTAGCTGTGTGCAGAAGGCAGGTGTGCCCATTTCCTCTTCTGATAAAAACATTGCATTTCTCCTACCCTTAGTCTTTTTGATTTGATGGTGCTCTTCAGGGGATCAGGTGGACTTGTGACCTACACCTGGCCCATCACAGCACTGCATCTCATCTGATTGGCTGAGGGATGGGTGTCAATGATACTGAGTCCTGAGACTAATTCCTTGTATCACTGAGGAAAGAAGCTGTGTCCAGTGATTTACATAGCCAACAAAATATAAGGAGGATCGAGACAATGGAGAAGGGAGCAGACCAGAGATGAAGAGATGGAGAGGTGAGTGAGAAAGAACCATCAGGAGAGGCGTAAGACACCAGTGGAGCTCCTGGGTGGCCCTTATCTAAAGGTGCCACCTGTGACTATTCAAGTACAAGAATCCATCAATCTATCCTCATTTGTGCATGAACCAGTTTGTGTTGGATTTCTGCTTGCTTTTAATCAAAAGGCTGCTGACTGCAAAGCCCAAGATTGGGATACAGAGGATGTTGGGATTTTATTTGCTTTCTCTCCTTTTCTGATACGTATGTATGACTGTAGGCAAATCCCTTTCCTTCCTGCATTTAACTTTTGCTCTTATATAGTAGGCAATTATGAATGCAAAAGAACGTGCTGTTAGTGTACATTAGTATTCAATCAATGAACACATCTACTTTTGTGGTTGTTATGTATAAATTAATACCACAGTCATGATAGTGATAGGCAGCTCCTTCACCCCATATTACCGGAATCCTTGACAAGAGTGTCTGTCTTAACTTTTGACAAAATGATTTGGACACCATCAACTGATTAGAAAAGAGCTCAAGAATATGATCATTTTTATCCAATTATATTAAGAATCAGACATCCTAGCTTTCCAGAAACCACACGGAAAAGTTCACTTAGCATGAACACACACACACAGACACACACACACAGCAGCCACTGGCTTCCTCCCTCCTTAAATGTAATAGAAGGTGTCCTCATGGAGGCTAGAATTCAGCTTTATAGTTCCAAAAGCATCATGAAAACACGAGTTATAATACCTTTTAACATGCCACTTCAAAAACACCTTTTTAGGAATGACAGTAGCATTTGTGAAAATTGCAGTAATGACATAACACCAAATGCCTTATTTCACAGCCTGAGTGGAAAGATTACCTGGAATGTCTAACCTTCAATAGAGGCTTCCCCGTCTGCTCCACCCTGGATTCTGGCTAACAATAAACACACCAATGCAATTAGAAAAGACTCTGGAATGCTAAGGAGAGTGTTTGAGACATGAAATGTGCTCCAGAGAAGTTATTTCCTCTCTTCTCATCCATCTTCTATCTACCTGTCATATATTCAGGGCTAAAATGTGACAATAGAAATGAAACTCACTCAGAAAGTTTTTTAAAAACTTCCAACAATAAGTTAGCTAGATATTTGCCGTAGTTGTAAAGAAGAGAGACGGGCTCATATTGTACTCAAGAGCACATTATATTAATGCAGTGCACTATCTTGTATTAGCATTAATCGTGAAATCCTGAGTGTATCATAGCGAATGCTATGTCCTACTGTGATGGGACATCTGTGACAACATTTGGTAGATGAGAAAATAGTCACTGAGGCATAGACAGACTTAGTTTTTCAACAAGAGGGCACTTTTATCTGACTTTGATAAGTTAATTGAGTAAAAATTCAAGTTTGCTCCTCCTACCTTGTTATGGTTTAGACATGAGGTGTCTCCCCAAAGCTCATGTGTGAGACAACGAAAGAATGTTCAGAGGTAAATTATTGGGTTTTGAGAGCTTTAATCTAGTCAGTAGATTAATCCACTGATGGGTTAACCAGGCAGTTGCTATAGGCACGTAGAATGTGGCTGGAGGAGGTGGGTCTTTGGAAGTGTGCCTTTGGGGTTTTACTTTTGCCCCTGATGAGTAGAGCTACCTCTGCTTCCTGGTGGCCTGAGCTGTTTCTCTCTAACATGCCCTTCCACCATGATGTTCTGCCTCATTCAGACCCAGAGCAATGGCTACTTATGGACCGAGACCTCGGAAACTATGAGCTCCAAATGTTTATTTCCTCCTCTACATTGTTCTTGTTGGATCTTTTGGTCACAGCCACCAAAAAGCTAATTAAAACACACCTTTTAGGTACAATGGCAACCCCTTCTATTTGGACTGCTTTCAGAACTGTAGAATCCTCTTGTGTATAGTTTCGAAAGCAAGAGCCAAACACTTAAAAAGGTCTGTGAACAAGACCTGTTTCTACTAAAGGAAAAAAAAAAAGACATCCTCTATCCTCTGTTGGAAACAGAAATGAAGAGCTCTTGATGTACAAAGTAGCTTCAAATGTGTTGAACGAAATACTTGATTTTCCTCTGAAAGAATAGAAAAATAGTACTTCTGTGGCAACAGTTTTATTGTCAAGTTTTTCCACTTTTCTTTCTTCCTTTCCTTTCAAAACACTTTCTGAAAGTATGCTCACAGTGTAAAAGGAAAAACTCTCACTTGGACCAGAAGTGCTCTCTCTTTCTACCCTGAGACCTCGGTGGTGAAACTGAGAAGTTGGTGACATTTCAGGCTTTTCCTTTTATTCCAAGGATGTGACGATGGGAACGCACATTCTAGACTCAGAGAGACCTGGGTTCAGAGCCTGGTTTTCTCCTTCAATGTCTACAAACTTGGGGGTGGACACATGATATGAACTCTATACCTCAGTAGAGAAAAATTATGTCTGCTTTAAGAGTTGTAAGGAAATTGAGAGAAGAAGGATGTGCCAAGAACTCTGCCTTCTGCCAGACATTCTTGAATACATTACTTGTGGCCCCCCAACTCTCCTTTGCCTTGACCCAGAACCTGGGATTCTCCCCTGGTGTCCTTCCACTGTGCCTAAGAAATAGCTTATGCACCTCAATAGCTTTCTATTCTTTTCTCAAACTTACCTATCTTGTATTTCATTATTAAACTGAAAATAGAGGGTAGAAGTTACTAAAACAGAGGTAGAATCATATTGAGAAATGGACAGAAAACTTGGTCTCGTCAGTTGACCTACACTGGACAAGCCACGTGACACTCTGTACTCAGCTTACATTTCGTTTGCCCCGTGGCGGTGACTCTAGCTAACTCACAGCATTGCTGTTTAGCTGGTATGACCTTCTGTCGGGAGAATCCTGTATGACATCTATCATTGGCATACCTGTGTGAAAAGTTTCTGTCGACTAACAGTTCATTACCTCTTCCTGGACTAGTTTCCAAACCTGACAAAAAAATGCTAAATAAAGAATTAAATGGCATTCTGAAGGTTTGGTTTTTTCATTAAACACACTCCCCATGAATGGATTATGGCTGTTATCATAGGAGCAGGTTTTGTATCACAAGCCTGGGCTAATTATAAAAGAAGGGAGTTTGACTCCCTCTTCCCCTCTAGTTTCCACCTTCCTCCTCCCCTTTCCTTGCTGTCTTGATTATGGTGCCTTCTGTTTGTCATGACACAGCAATCAGGCCCTCATCAGATGGAGCCCCTTGATCTTGGACGTCCCAGCCTCCAGAACCATGAGCTAAATAAACTTCTGTTGTTTGTAATTTGCTCAGTCTATGGTATTCTGTTACAGTAACACCCAACAGACTTAGGTAGGTAGGTGTCTGGTCTGGTGAAAAGAACCCAGCTCTTAAAATCAAACCAACAAAGACTCTTCTCATTCAATTATTTTCTATCATGGTTACTTTGGATATGTATCTTTTTGATCCTCAGTTTTCTCATGTAAAGAAATGTGGGCTGGGTGTGGTGGCACAAGCCTGTAATCCCAGCACTTAGGGAGGCTGAGACAGGAGGATCGTGAGTTCAAAGCCAGCCTCAGCAATGGCGAGGCACTAAGCAACTTAGTGAGACCCTGTCTCTACATAAAACACAAAATAGGGCTGGCCATGTGGCTCAGTGGTCGAGTGCCCCTGAGTTCAATCTCCAGAACCAAAAAAAAAAAGAAAAGAAAAGAAAAGAAATGTGGGCTTTCCCACTCATCTTCTAGAATGGTGATGAAGATAGAATGTAATTATGCATGTAAAATAACTATGATAGTGGCTGGCACAAAGATATTTAATAAGAAATTGTTATTATGGGTTATATACCCCTTATCTGCAACATAGGTATCCAGAAATGTTCAAATTTGGAGTTTTTTTGGGGGGAGGGAGTAATATTTTCATAGATGTTTACCGGTGGAGCATCCCTAATTCAAAAATCCAAAACTCTTAAAGCTTCCAAATATAAAAGACATATTAAGCTTTGGGAGCATGCTCACCCTGTGGGATGGACTACAGGAAGCAGGTAGGTTAGATAGTAGGATCTTGGAGTTGTTCTGTTAATACAGGTGTCTGCTTGTCTTCTCCATGTGAAATCTAAACTTTTGCATCAAGTTTGTGAGTTCCCATCAAAGTCAGCATGCAATTTCTTCCCTCTGAATTAATAATTAATTCCTTCATGTACTCAGTGGAAAAATGAGATGCACAAGGATTCCTCTTAACTCCTGAGTTTGGGAAAAGACTATGACACAGTCATCTTCTTCAATTCCAACTAGTAAAAAATGAACACACAGTGAATGAGATTAGCCATGGACAGAAGTGAGCAGGCACTTGCAAATACAGAATGTGAGCCTCCACCCAGCCCCACAAGACTGGGTGGTACCAGCTGGTTTCTGAGTGGTGCATAGGGTGTCCTGCCACTTAAAAGACAGAGTTCAAATGTGTACAGTTTTAACAAGCTCTGCCCAAGGGTGAAAGATGAGAGGATTAAAATAACTGGAAAGGTTTTATAGGGTCCAGAGAAATATTACTTTAGATCCTTTAAAAAAAATCTTTTGCTTTGTTCCATGAAAGCTTTGAAAATGAACTTGGTTTACTAGATAAGTTCATAACAGGGAAGGTGGGCGGTAGGGCGTAGTATATTCTGTTTATTGGATGTTCCCTGTAAATCAAAACACTAGTACTTTAGTTCATAAACTAATTTGATTCCTCTGGTTAGCATACATCAGTTCTCTAGAGCTTAGATGTTTCAGTGTAAATTATTGATATAAAAGGATAAGAAATGACCCTAAACAGGAGAAGAGAGAAGCAGCCTAGAGAAAACAAAAATGGAGATAATCCATTATTTCTGAATGTATACATTATAGGTGTGTATTAGATATTAAGAATTATATCTTATACATTATAGGTCTGTATTAGATATTATAATTTATAGGTCTGTATTAGATATTAAGACCAGAGTGATCCCTTAGGAGAAAGTATTGTAGAGGAGCCTAGAAAAGCACCTGTCAATGTATTTGGACAGATGGTGCATCCTTAAGATGAGAAATATGTGAGAGAAGAACTCTTTGGATTGTCCCTTTACATTTTAAAAACAGTTACAGTTTAGAATACCACAATAAATTAAATATATATAATGACAATAAGAACAGTTTGGGCAGTTGTGAAAAGTCAGCAAAAGCCAGGCGCAGTAGTGTACATCTGTAATCTGAGAGGCTCAGGAGGCTGAGGCAGGAGGATGGTGAATTCAAAGCCAGCTTCAGCAACTTAGTGAGGCTCTAAGCAACTCAGTGAGACCCTGTCTCTAAATAAAACATAAGAAAGGGCTAGGGATGTGGTTCAATGGTTGAGTGCCCCTGGGTTCAATACCCAGTACTAACAACAACAACAACAAAAAGTCAGTGACAGTTTATCAATTGTTGTGGTTTGGATATGAGGCATCCCCTAAAAGCTCACGTGTGAGACACTGCAAGAAGGTTCAGAAGAGAAATGACTGGGTTGTGAGAGTTTTAATACAATCAGTGAATTAATCTCTTGGTAGATATTGAGTGGTAACTAAAGTGGTAGGGTGTGGCTGGAGGAGATGGGAATGGGGGGCATGGCTTTAGGGGATTTATTTGTATCTGGCCAGTGGAGTCACTCTCTGCTTGCTGATCATCAGGTGAGCTGCTTCCCTCTGCCATACTCTTCGGCCATGATGGAGCTGGCTATCTATAGACTGAGACTTCTGGAACCATGAGCCCGTAAATAAACTTTTCCTCTTCTACGTTTGTGCTGGTCAGGTCTTTGAGTCATAGCAGTGAAAGAGCTCACTAAAACATTAATATTGTTTGTGATATTCTTTATGGTCCTGGTGTGTATTTAGAGCATAAACAAGAGGTTCTTGTGGCCACTTTCTCCCCTGTAATAAGTGAGAGAATGGGTTGTGGAGGCAGATAGCCCTGAGTCTGTGTTTTGAGTTGTTATTTCCTGGAATTGTGGTTTTAAATAACGTACTTGAGTTTGTTTTAATTTGCATAAAAGATTATATAATAGCGATTTAATGCTGAGTAATAAATCATTCCAAATGTGGCTTCAAACAACAACCATGTCTTGTTTGATGCTGTTTGAGAGTCAGGAATTCTGGAATAGCTTAGCAGGGTGCTTCTAGCTCCACATTTCTAATGAGGCCAGAATGGAAATGTAGATTGAAGCAGCAATCCTGTTCTGATGGACTGGAAAATCCATCTGCATGATGCCTAAATCACATGGCTGTTGGCTAGAGGCCTCAGCTCCTCAATATGTGGACCTCTCCAAGGTGCTGCTTGAGAAGCCTCATGACAGGGTAGCCAGCTTCCCCCAGAGCAAGAAAGAGCAAGGCAGAAATTTCCTTTATAACCTAGCCTATAGAGCCACATACCATCATTTTCTCATTTTCAATTGACTACGGAGGCCAATTTGGATATACTATGGGAGAGGGCTATTCATGGGCATAAACACTACAAGGTGGAAATTACTGGGGATATCTTGGAGGCTGGCTATAATAACAGCTTACTAAGTGAATAAAATATTGCACACAATATATTATCCTATTCCCTGATATATAAATATTCACTGATATATTAGCTAAATCTAATCTTCAAACTTCTTCCATTATGGGAGCTGAAGTACTTAGTTATTACTATAATTATATTGCCAATATTATTTACTCCTATCAATTTACCAAAGGCTTTAGCACTGTAGTACTTTACTATTATCAGACAATGCTTCCTTTTGGGAAAATAACCTCTACCCTGAAACAAAAGTACCCTCACTTTGGGATTGGAGATGGGCATTTGGGAGATCCACCCATGCTAGGAGAGACTTCTCCCTAAATTCTGCCCAGACACCTAAGCCGTTCCTTAATTGAATCCAGCAAGTAATTTACTTGACTCTTTTCTCTGGCAAGTATATTCTGAATCTTAATAACTTGGGGAGAAGGGAAACACATGTAATCATTAATTACATTCTAGTTTTCTATTATTGCTTTAAGCAGATGGGGAGTATTATTTTTACCTTGTTTCACAGATGATGAGACCAGGGCCAAGGGAAATGAGGTAGCTTGTTGAAGTTTCCCCAGAAAGTTAGATGGAGAACCATAACAGAGCTCAGGTCTTCCACATTCAGTTATCATGACATTTTCCTTTGCTTAGGTGTTACCTACAGCCTGGCTATCACCTGCTTTTATGGAGGTGCTCTGCTACTGGCTGCACTTAATTTGTCCTTTTTCCCCCTTTCTATGTTAGTAGAGGAGGAAACAGAAGATATTGTGGAAGACACTGACATCAACTTCACCTCAGAGGAACCAACAATAATATCCTTGAGAAAGGTCGAAAGTAACTCAGACAAGGACCCTCCCTCTGGTGGATATACTCAGAAAGGTGGAGGCCCCTTTTCCGAGGCACGGATGTGGTTGGGGGGACTTTGTGTTGAGAAAGCTTGAAAGAAGAGCTACCCACACTATGGGGAAAGAATATGAAATCACAGAGAAAATAAGGACAGTACCCATGATGAAACCAGAGTTTGGAGGTAAGACGAGATTCCCTGCTTTGCCAATCTCCTGCTGGATTCTTGTCTTGCAAATTTGAAGAGTAAAACCCAATGCATGATAATGAAATAACAGTCACAGGAGGGAAGAGAGAATGGAAGTCTTGGAAAAGCTGTGCATGTGAGATGACAGAGCCCCGTGACAAGGCCTTTGCAACTAGGCCTCACCCCCCAAGGCTAGCTGCTTCTCACATCTCGGTTCCTCTACACATGATACAAGGATAATGTGAGTGCTCAGAAGCTGATACGGCAAAATGCAAACATGCAAAAGAACAAGGAATGCCTCAGTGATTCCCCTGCATGAAATATGATTCTGATTAGAGAGATGAGTTCCTTGGAGATATTTTAATGGGGTGCTTCATACTTACTGCCCCTGTTTCAGTTAGTTTTTCCATCACACTGTGACCACAATACCCCACAAGAATGACTTAAAGGAGAGAAAGTTCATCTGGGGCTCATGGTTTCAGAGGTCTCTGTCTACACATGGCTGCCTCCATTGCTCCAAGTCCAAGGTGGGGCAGCTCATCATGGTGGTAGGACCTGGGGGAAGAATGCTGTTCAATACACGGTGGGACCAAGAAACAGAGAGAGAAGAAGGGGAGATGGGGCCACAGGGAAGATGCACCCTTCCAGAGCATGCCTCCAGTGACCCACCTGCTTCAGTCATGCCTCATCTCCCTGTAGTTATCACCCAGTAGGTTCATTCAAACCAGGATGGACTGACTAGGTTACAACTTCCATAATCCAATCATTCCCCTCTGAATATTCCTGCATTGATGGGAGCTTTGTGGGGACAGCTCACCTCCAAATCATAACAGTCTTACTGGAAGTTTCTACAGGGATGGTTTGGCTCCAGTCCCCTCTTTCTTTTCCGCACCCAAGCATTGTCCTGGTCTCTTCTGCCTGCACAGGAATTAGCATTACTGGTAGCAAGACACAGCCAGAGTTTAGATTTCCCTTGATTTCCTGTGCTGAGAAGAGGGGAGCAAGCACTCAGGGGGTCTTGTTGCCAGAGACAACACTGGGCTAATCTTACACTGTTCCAACCCAGGACTTTTTGTACAGAAGCATCTGGCTGTTGATGAATTTAGTTATGTCCTAAGTGGAAAATCAAGAGCCAAACTGCAGTCGTTCC
The DNA here is from genome assembly GCA_004024805.1 of Geosciurus inauris. Classification (NCBI taxonomy): domain Eukaryota; kingdom Metazoa; phylum Chordata; class Mammalia; order Rodentia; family Sciuridae; genus Geosciurus; species Geosciurus inauris. The sequence continues at coordinate 43,893 of PVHX01011905.1, forward strand.
CAGTGGACTGCCTCACCTTCCACCCAGAAATCCCAGGAGCACTGCTGAGGTAATTGCTGAGCTGTGGTGCAATACATGGTGTTGTTTTTATCTCTGCAAACACCATCCCCAAAGCCCCGATATAAACCGTGTGGAATTTCTCACCCCTGTCTGTAAATGAGGCTGAACGATTCCTGAGCCTGCCACCGCTGCCTGCGAACTGCAGCGCATCTCTGTCCTCGCCAGCTCCTCTCTTCCCTTTTGAGTGTTGAAGTGTGAAGAGGGACACCTCGTTTTATTGCAAAATGAACAGCAAGTAAACAGAGAAATGTGATTAACATGCAGTTGAGGGCAGGCAGGAATTAAGCCGTCCCACACCCGTCAGTGTATAGCCTACCCTCAAGAGGAGGAGAGAGAGAGAAACAAGAGGTACTTCACCTCAACTGGAAAGTGGTTGGGACATTTTATTAAATGACTTTCTTGTTACCCTTAGTAGTCTCTGCGTCCTACGTGTCCTAAGTGCGAGGTAAAGGGATCCATCACCTTCCATAATACTGTGGGAGTTGATGGAAGGAAGTGGACAGCAGTTTGCTTGTTAGTGTGACTCCCTGTGGGTCTTCCTCTACATTCCTGAGCCCAAAAGGTTAAAGTGAGTATTTTCTTTAACTTGGGACCCTTATAGAGCCAAATATAAGAGATGATCCAATTAGCTTTCAAGAACATATAATATACCCCCAGCCTTCCACTTGTGGAGCACCTTTTCTAAAAAGAACTGACCCATTTGCAATGGACCCTAATGGCTCAACATGCATTATTAATAGTTGTTTCTCCTAAAATGTTCAGTAAATATATTTCATAGACTCATAGGGAGCAGTTGGTCACTCATCCAGGCCAATGGCTAAAAATCTCAGCAGACCTGGGTTTGAATTTAAACTGGATCATTTATCATCTGTGAATCTTAAGGAAATTTATTTAAATCCTCTGAGCTTCAGTTTCCTCATCTGTAACACAGAATTAAAGGGGGGGGGTGTTGGCAGTGCTTCTGTGATGACTCTAGGGCACAAGGTAGTCATAGCTAGCACACAGCATATATGTTCAGTAAATGCAATTAAAACTTCATGCAGAAAGATATACCTCTCCCTTCCTACTCCCCTGCCCTACTCCCCTCCCAAGGATTGAACCTAGGGGTGCTTAACCACTGAGCCACATCCTCAGACCTTTTCTATTTATTATTTTGAGAGAGGATCATGCTAAGTTGCTTAGGGCCTCACTAAGTTGCTGAGGCTGCCTTTGAATTTGCGATCCTCCTGCAGCAGCCTCCCAGGCCACTGGAATTACACATGTGTACCACTGTACCCAGCTAAGGCCATTTTCTGTTGCTCATGAAAATCGGGGATGAATTCGGCCCTTTTAGACCTTTAGTTAGCAAAACACAATAATGGATCTTAAATTTTATTACAAAATTTGTGTGTTATTGTAGACATACTAGATGAGAATCTGTATTTTTAAAAATCTATGTTTTCCCAAGTGATTCTCATGAAATCTCTCGGTTAACTATCGATCAGAGAAACTGACAGGGGCCACCTAGATAATGGGGAATGGAGTAAGGAAGGTACAGATTTAAGAATGTGTACCCGCACTTAGGACAAGTGCCAGAATATGCAGCCTGGGGCAGAGAGCACCAACCTTGAGCCCTTTGGTATCATGACCAAATGGTCAGGGGAAGCTGTGCGTGATAGCCAACATCATTTAGGTAGCTTTATGATCTCCAAAATAGTTGAATCGGCTTAAGAATCAAACATACACTGTTCTGTCTAGTGCAGTCTACTGAGTTACATGGAAATACCAACCAAAGAATGTGAGGGAAGTCCACAGAAGAGGCTTAGCCATGTAAATGGGCTCCAGCTTTACAGAGTCATCAACAGGGAAATTCCTGATAGTGTCAGGGGAATCCACCGTGAGAAACAGAACGTCTGGTGGTCCATTTTCAGAATAAGGTCTTCAGCCTTAATTGGATCCAATTGTAGTCATTTGAATTGTAGCCCTTCCCCTTTGCCTGCCCCAATTTTAAAATTAGCCAATCACATAGATTGTACCCCTGAGTCCTCCAGTCAGGGAAGAGGCCAGCACTGCATTCGGTTATATAAACAGGTGGACTTGCTCCTCAGGTTCTGGTAACAGACCTTTCTGGTTGAAGTAAAGGATTGCCTTGCCCACCCACTTTTGAGCTCCTCTTTGATGTCTTGTGACACCTCATGGACACTGAGATTGTCGGGACAGAACCCAGTCAGTACACTGAGCTGGAACCTCTGTATGTTATGCTATTTCCAGTAATTACTCAAAGTCATGGGATGATAAATGCTTAGACAATTGTGAGTTAAGTGTAGAAATGTTTATAAGAATCAAGTAATAATCATTTTGAACTAAAGGGCCTGTGCAATGGGTCTTTTATAGAATTTGGTGTCTCTATGTCCATGTAACATTTAAGAGAATTTGCCCTATTAGTTAGCCTTGTAATTCCACTCTAAAACATGTAATGGAGTAATTGATAGAATCGAGACTTCACTGGGTGCCATGGCCCATGACTGTAATTCCAGCCACTAGGGAGACTGAGTGAGGCAGGAGGATTACACGTTTGAGGCCAGCCTAGGTAAGCAAGTGAGACCCTGTCTCCAAATTTAAAAATAAAGTTAAAAGGGCGGGGGAGGCAGCTCAGTTGTAAAGCACTCCTGGATTTAATCCCTGGTGCCACACACACACACACACAATAGTCTTGTAGTGGCGCCTGTCCTCCATTAATGCATCTTAATTAAGCTTCTGCAAAGATCCTTACCATGATTGTTCTTGTTAACAGAATATCAGCAAATATTTCTGCAAAAGAGCTCAGTGTGGTTAAAACTTCCTATTTCCGGTTGCTCTATCTTGCATAAGCTAAGTTTAACCACAGATGTGATGATGCTACTCCTGGTGCTTTTGTGGTAAAATGCGTGAAACCTCTCACTATTCTAAAAAATGAGACAAAAAGCACTTTCTGAGAACTTTTATCACAAGGAAACAATCACTTTCATGTAGACACCTGCAAAATTGTAAACCTCCAAATGTCCGCTCCCCCTCACCAGATCTAAAGTCCAAAGAATTTCTAGACTCATGGTCTAGAGGAGGAAATTTCAGACACTCTGGACTGGCTACAGCCAATAAACCAGCTTCCTGCTAATTCCTCAGGTATCCACCAACCTCATCTGTCCTACATCAGTTTGACTGGAGCACTTGTTGGGGACTCACCGTGATGGGATCAGGGTGGCCCTGCAGTAGTATATGGAGTATGGTTGCCTAGACCTGTACCATATTGGATTTCTGCACAGATCACTGAAGTGGGGAGGGGGCTGATGGGTCTCAGAAAGAGCCATGGCACTGCTGCTTCAGAAGGGAAGGGTCACTGGGCATTCTCCACGCTGAAAGAGGGCAGTGGTTTACTATTAGCTAGCTTTATCCACCAATGCCATAGGTGAGCACTGCCCAGGCAGCCACGAGTCATGGCCACAGAGATCAGCCAGGGTAGAGAAAGTCTCACCCATAAACCCTCCAGGCCAAGTAAGTCCCATCAGTGACTCCTCCAAGGGCTATTGAAGAAAAAAACAAACAAAGAATGAATGAATCCAGAACCATGCTCTATCTAAAGGACCCTTTCAATCATTATGGTAGGTTAGGTCATGGTTACACCAAAAGTTGAAGAAGTAGTTCAAGAGGAAGATGATGGATTAGTTATAGACAACAATTAAGATAAAACACTGCACACCCTACGGGCTGTGTCTGTAAATTCATTGTCCTAACACCAGGATAACGCCCATCTCACAGAAGGGACAGTTGGAAGGATATTCAGGTACCAACATCCTCATGGTGCAGATGCATAACAACAAACAAGAAAACGTTAAGTGACTTGGAGAGGTAGAACAGCACAGCGACCGAGAGCCTGTGTCTTATACCTGGGGAGACCTTCCCCCAAACACACTGCTGCTATTTACTGCCTATGCGACCCTCTCTGAGCTTGAGTGTCATTACCTCTAAATTGGGGACTCCACAGAGCTATCTCAGAGGGTTCTTGTGAGGATTGAGGGGAGGACGTATTTCAAACACTTCGCAGAATAACTGCTCAATAAACTGTGGTGGTTTTCCTGGTCTAGTTTCATGTCAGCGGAAGGACACAAAGGCCCTCAAGAGACAACACCAGGGCACTAGTCCCATGATTGCACTTGACCTGCCTGCAATTCAGGTGTGGTTGTGGGTAATAGTGCCTAACTGCTAGGCTACAGTCAGCCCCCAAATTAGTTCCCCAGGAGCATTCATTTGAACTCATTAAAACTTTCCTAAAATACCATTTGCATCTGTCAAATTCTTCTGTACTATTTATATTGTTTTGCTATTTATGCTGTTTACTTTAAACAGCTTTGTTCTTTTCAAAGAAAATGCACGTAGCTCTTCCACGTAGGTCTAAGTCACATTTTGAATGTTGTGTGTTTGAGTGTTTCCCTGTATTCCCAGTGGCTGTGTGACCAGTCCAAGGGGCCTGGGGAGAGTGGAAAGAGCATTGGATGGGGAATCTACTCCCTGTATATGTGATTTTCTCATATGCTGAGCCTCTCTAAGTTGTGGGCTTTTTACTTTACTTTTTTAATTTCTTGGTATTAAGCACTTGAATTGAACCCAGAGGTACTTTACCACTGACCTACATCCACAGCTATTTTTATTGTGTATTTTGAGATAGGGTCTCACGAAGTTGCTCAGGCTGGCCTCTTACTTGTGATGCTCCTGATTCAGCTTCCAGAGTCACTGGGATTAGAACCGTGTGCAACCAATCCCAGCTTGATTAATTTATTTTTAAAGGCAGAGGTTGAACATGATGATTGGTACAGGCCCTTCCACTCTGAAATTCTGTGATGGCAGGTGACGCAAAGTATACAGATGAACGAACACGGCCAATACCCCCTCCTCATCCATTTTCAGGCTGGAGTGACAGCTGTTTTGACTGAGGGCAGGCAGGTAGCCTCATCTTTCATAGGACAGAAATCAATACAGGGATAACAGACACTGACGCCAAACAGACTGAACTAAATGAATAAGAGAACGAAATGAGCAGCTAACCTGTATGAGAACTTCCCGCAAGCCAGGAAGAAGCCTGGCATTACCTGGCATTAGCTCATGAACTCCTCAGCACGATTCTGTGGTGTAGGTAAAACACGCTCTCTCCATTTCACACAGAAAGAGTATAAAATCAAAAAATGTCTGTATAGGGATTCACCAGTTGCAATTTTTAAGTGCCACACGAAGCCTCAGAGCGAGACAGGTATTGTCACTGGTCTACATGTGAAGAAAGATAAAGCAAGTGAAAAGGCTCACCCCACACCAGTGTCCAACTGGGGAAAGACGACTCCATGGCTTTCCGACCTTTGCCCATGGTCTGCCACCTGTTCACTAGAATACTCTTCCTCTGCTTTTCCATATAAACAGGCTCCAGTGTCTTCCATCTTCCAAACACCTTCCTCAAGCCCCTGGCTTCTGCCCCCTCCTATCTTACCCTCCTACACCTGTTCACGCCCAGACTCACCAAGAGCTCTCCATTCACAGTGGCTCTTCCTCATTTCATTCTTTCCTCAATCAGCTCCAATGTGGTCTCTCCCTTAACTTCTCCCACAGAAATTACCCTTGCTAAGAGCATCAGGACCTCCATGTTGCCAAGTCTAAGGCATATGTTCCTGTCTTTGCCTTTGTCCCTCAAAAGCAACGGAATCGGGTCAATGTGGTTTCATTTCCAAACATGCCCTGGCTTGGCTGCTGTAGTCCTGTGTTCTTTTTTGGTTTCTCCCCTGCCCGGCTGGCTGTTCCTTCCCATTCCCCTTAGCACTATGCCTCCTAAGACCTCTAAGTGTTGGAATACCTCACCATTCCACTCAGATTGTTCTATTTTCTGTCTATACTTTCAATGAGATTCAATTCTTCCCCATGGTTTAAAATGTGTCTACATTCTGGAAATTCCCACACTAATGTGTCTAATCCAGCTTCTTTTCTGAGCATCATAGACTCATCTCCAATTACTTAAAGGATATCTCCTCCCACAGATGTCCATCATCTTAAAATCAACCAATCTCAGATTTAACTCATGATTTGCGACTGTATCTATAGTTTGCAGTTCTTGCTTTCCTTGTTCAAAGCGTTTTGAGAAATGGTATTGTTATGATTTAGATATGAGGTGGCTCCCAAAACCTCATGTGTAAGACCATGAAAGAAAGTTCAGAGGTGAAGTGATTGCAATTATGAAAGCTTTCAACTAATCAGTGCATAATCCACGGATACGGTTTAACTAATCAGTGCATAATCCACGGATATGGTTTAACCAGGCAGTAAATATAGTCACATGGGGAGTGGCTGGCTGGAGGAGAGGGGTCACTGGTGGTGTGCCTTTGGGATACATATTTTGTCCCTGGTGATCCCAGCTTTCTCTGTTTCCTGGTGGCTGTATCCTGCACTGCATTTTCCTCTACCATGCCCATCTGCCATGATGTTCTGCCTTACCACAGGCCCAGAGCAATGGAGTCAGCCATCTACAGACTGAGACCTCTGAAACCATGGTAGCCAAATAAACTTTTTCTCCTATAAAATTGTGCTTGTCAGGTCTTTGGGTCACAGTGATGTTGAAGCTGACTACAACACTACGGCTATGCTTAGAGATCACTGAGGACATAGGTGAGCCTCCTCTTGCTCTAGAGTCCCTGGAAAAAATGTCAGCACGGGGAAAGCTACATAGAGTCATTGCCTCAGTGGATCTTGGCAAAAACTATGCAATATTTGTGTAGTCCTTCAGAAAACAGATTGACAAATTGAGACACTGGGCTGGGAATGAAAACATTTTAAAAAATTATAGGATTCATATGAAAACATAATATATGCAGTGGTCAAAACAAAATTCAATCTGTACAAAAAAATCTACAAGTGCTTTTGCAATTATTCCAAGGCTACCTTTGTCCTTTTCTAGTGACAATCAATGTTTTACATTCCTTGCTCATTTTCTCTAGAATTTTTTCCCTGAATATACAAGCATGCACACACACACACACTTTATATACAGTTTATATATAGTTGCTCCATTTTAACAGAACAGAAATTGAGTGACATATATACTCTTTTTATAACTTTTTTCCCCCCTGAAAACCATTGCTTTTGATGCATCTAGAGGATCTTGTCCTTTCTAACAGGAATTTTAACTTGAACAGACCTATCTTATTTGACCTACCACTAGCCCTACAGTTGCTCCTGAATTGTTGCTATTATAAGCAATCATATAAGAAAATGTGCTTACTCTTGGACGTGCAGGTGAATATTATCTATAGGATAATTTTCTGCAAACAGCACCTGCCTGTTTGTGTTAATGCCCTCATCTGACAATTTCCAGGGACCTTTCCAAAACAACTGATCTGCTGTCTTCATGGATCATCTCGTTTTCAGCAACATTAGCATGCAAACTTTTCTTGATCGAAAAAAAAGATGTCATTAAGTGAAAGCCAGCTCTCTGCTTGCACTGTGACATGAAGCCTCACACAGTACAGATCAGAGGAAACAGAGGTGTTCTGGAAGCCAGGGAAGGGTAAGTTGATTAGTGTAAAATATCAATGGATGAAAAGTGTTTACATCCCTCCTTTTCCTACTTTGCAATTGCTACTTTCTTTTGGGACATGGAAAAAGAATGCATTAATTTTCTTCTCCTCTGTGCTTACACCCAAGGTATTTCTGACAGTTCAACAGTTTTCCCAGGGTTGCTGATAACACACCTAAAGTACAGGTTGGTGGTTTCTATTTGCAAGAGTCTATTTTTAATACATTTTTTTGTGCTTTTGGCTTCAAAGTGACTTCACAGCATTCAACAGAATAAACACATACACTGTCACACTCATCTGTTGGTGCTGAGATTGTGTGAGAAAATTCCATAGCGAGAGGGTTATGGACAAGGTTTGCTTTGCTTCTAAGAAGATGGAAGACTCCCTGACAAGGATTTTATTTTCATTGTAGTGGCTGTCAGCACAGCCATTTATCATAGCCTGAATTAATAAGGAAAGAACAGAAGAAAGATGGCTTGTTGCCCAGCAGCTTGGGGATGTTCGGGGCTGCACAGATCAATCAGCCGGGCACGCTGGCTATTGTATGCTCGTCAATTCATTTTCATTGAGTTTCAGGACAGATAACAGCAGGCCTTTTTCTGAGGCATGATCCTCAACTGACCACCTATCCCTGCTTTCCTTTCCAACCCTGTACATCCCATGGTATGCTCATCAAGGTGGCGTATTGTGTTTAGATGAAGCTACTTCTCTGGATATCAACTTGTGGCAGACCACAGCTCTCTTCCACTGCCTGAATGCACAACAGTCTTGGAAAGCTAATAGGCAGAAGATATTGGCATCCAACACATCTGAGATGCAAAGGGAAACCTTCATGCTCTCGTGATGGCAACATAAACACACACAAAACACACGCACATGAAGTGCTTTCAAAGGTACCAGGGGACATACAGGGCACATAGGAAAACTACCACATTCACTTCCAGTTGGCTATTATAATAGGCATATACTCTTTCTTTTATCCTGAATTCATTTCCCTTTTCCCAAAACCAGCTTTCTGAATTTTCTTGGAGAAGCATGTTCTCTTCCACATTCGGATCTTGTGCTTCTGGATGGGTTACATATCTATTTTCATGGCTGAAGCATTCAACTTAAGTATGCCACAACACAGCATGTGATGCCCCAAGTCACAGTGACAGGTTCATGAATGACTTAAGGAACCAGCAGAGCCATTGAGATAGGACTAGAATTTTTAGAATTCTTAGATATAGGGGGTGGAGCTCAAAAAGGTAAAAATATAAAATTAGAGCTTCTCAGGGCCACCACAAATAACCTGAGGAGGAACCTGACATGACAAGGACAGAAATAACACACTGAAATCAGTCCTGATGGCATCTTTTGAGCCCCTGGAGAGACCCAATCTTTAAACTAGTATCCTTCTGGATTAGGCGAATGAATAAAATTTTCCAATTTTTTTTTTGTATCTGTGAATCCAGGGGTGCTATTAAGCTATAGACATTGAGCCACATCCTCAGCCCTTTTTTAATTAATTAATTATTTATTTATTTTTGACACAGGGTCTTACTAAGTTGCTTAGGGCCTTGCTAAGTTACTGAGGCTAGCCTTGAATTCAAGATTCTCCTGCCTCAGTCTTCTGAGCCACTGGAATTACAGGCATGCACCACCACACCTCATGAAATTTTTCGATTTTTTAAAAGAGCCATTTTAAATTGAATTTTTTTCAATAAAGAGAATAATTACAATACAGGAAAAATTCCAAAACTTTAAAATTGTTTCTTTTTTCTTCCTTCTGTCTTTCTCTCTCAATAGAACCAACTAACTTTTAAACTGAGAAATCAGAAAATGTGAAAAAAATCACCTTACTAAACTTCCTTCATAAGATCAATCCTTTCCTATATTATGAAAAGTCAGGATGAGAGCCTTTACTCATGGTAACTATTGACAGAGTCACATGGATTAGACTTTTTTTTAAAAAAGAGGATAACCACTAAAGCTGGCAAAACCACACAAACTGAATAAGGCATTGGAATAATAATGAAAAAGGGGAATTATTGGACTTAGACCTAGAAGAATATAGTACTCAAAGGATGTAGTATGTGGGATTTGCTATTCTGGAGGAAGAAGCTACAAGGCTGAGCCATACTTCTGTGAGTTTATAGACAGGAATAAACATCCAGAGCTTATTAAGAAAGGGGGTCATAATAAGCTCCCTGCAGTATTTTGACGTAGCCCCAGATGGCTGTATCCCAAGAGGAAGAGTAATTTGGAAGCAAAACATTTCTAATATGGACTGATCTCCACTAGGATACACCTGGGTATTCTAGAAAAGGACCACCTTCAAATCTTAGTTAAAGTAATCCCAGGTTACTAAATCTTAATTCTTGCATCATAAAAGCATAAAAATCTTCTCTAGAGGACCATAACATCACCCAAGGTCACAAGTTATGCCTAGAGTTCTTAGAAACAATGGCTAGCACATAATCAAAAATCATAAGACACACAAGAAACTAAGAAAGCATGAAAGAGAATCACTGGGAAGGGGAACCAGAGAGAAAATGGAAAATCCAGCCATAGAACCTTCAAATACTGGAGAAAGACTTTAAAACAACTACACTTACCATTCCAAGAGCTAAAAAAATGGGACAGAAGTAATGTAAAAAGAAAAAAAATGGAAACTATAGAATGGGAAGCTATTAAAATTAAGAACTCAGTGGAAATATTTAATAGTAGATCAGATTTTGTTAAAGAGACAAGTGAAACAATTGAAGAAAATATTTATGACAAAACATAGGCAGATTGCCTCAACAAATGTTTTCAGTGAACAGTGTGTACAGCTTCTGAACATTTGTTTTTTTCTGTTATGTTTGATAACATGTATTAAAATGCAGTTTTTGAGAAAAAAAATAAAATAAAATAAAAAACAAAAAAACCACTAAAGGTCATTTAAACAAACAAACAAACAAACAAACAAAAAACATAGGCAGAGTGTAACAAAGGATAGAAGAGAGGGTGAGAGACAAAAGCAATTCAGAAGTCTAATATGTAGTTAGCTGGAATTCCAAAAATGTGGGACAGATAAAAAGAGGGCAGAAGAAACATTGGATATGAGACAGGTGAGAATATCCTTTAACTTACAAAAGACATGAACTTACAGATGGAAGAAACCTCAAAAAGGAAATATTAAAAGAAATATAATGAAGCATCTTGAAAAAACTGAAAACAAAGAAAATAACTAGAAAGTGCCCCCCCCCAAAATATAGCACAAACTGTCCAAAAGGGTAACAATTCTATAATCTCACATGCCAACAGGGGGAAGCTAAAATACAATGGTATCAATCTGCCCATGTTGAGAAAAAATATTATATTCAATAAAAGTAGTCTTCAGAAGTACATAAGAATGAAAGACATTTTAGATGAAAGATTGAGATAATTCATTATTCCTGGACTATCAGTAAAGGATTTAGGCAAGAGTTCTTTTCAGACAGAATAGCACCACATAAAGGAGACAGAATGAAGCCTAAGAAAGCTGCCTCAATCCACTAAAATTATGAGCAAATCCAAATGAATGTTAGCTTTTAAATACTGTTACATGTGACTTAAAATAGACGAACAATAAAAATATATTAACCAGCAAGGCACATAAACTGAAAAGGCATACAAGATGCAAAAGTACTTCAAATTACTTGGATTATTCTAGAAGGAGGTCAAAGCAGAAGACTGTAAAACATTGCTGAAGAAATGAAAGAATACCCTCCTTCCAGGCTCTTCTCTGATGCAGGGAGTGATACACAATAGACTGCAATACTCAATTTTGGAAAGATGTTAATTATTTCCATATTGATATCTACATTTTGTATAATTCCAGTAAAAATCTCTAATGTTTTATTGTGGAACCTGACAAACTTATTATAAAATCTATATGGAAATTTAAAGAGCTGAGATTAACCAATATAATCTTGAAGAAAATCGTAACTGCTTAAAAAAGAACAGTAATTGAAACAGGGGTGCTGGTGTAAGAGTAGACTTATAGACTAATGATAATGAGACTTAAGAAAGAGCTCAGAAATCTACCAATGTATTAAAAAAATGCTTGATTTATGATAAAGATAGCAATTCAGAATAGTGGCAAAAGATGATCTTTTCAATTGGTAGTGTTAGGACAAATGAACAATGTGGAAAAATAAAACTTAATTTCTAGTCCATACCACAAAGACACACACACACACACACACACACACACACACACACTAACTGGTAGATTTTTTTTCTGATATAAATATAAAAGACAAGCCAGTAAGATTTTAGAAGATAATTTAGGTGACTATCTTCATGATAGTCACCCAAAAGGGGATCATTTTTCAATAAGGATGCCAAAAGGACACTAAACAAATAAACAAAAATTAATGAAGTTATCTACATTAAGAAATTCAATTCCTCAAAATAAACTATTAAGTCAAAAAAAGTCACAGAATGGTAGAGGATATTTACAAAATATGAAACTGAAAAAGGACTCATATATAGTGGGCTAGGATTGTGATTCAGTGGTAGAGCGCTTGCCTCGCCTGTGGGAGGCACTGGGTTCGAACCTCAGCACTGCATATAAATAAATGAATAAATAAAGGTCAATCAACAACTAAAAAAAATTTTTAAAAAGAATTCATATATAAAGACTGTCAATCATAAGGAAAAGTTAGACAACCCAAGAAAAACATGTACGAGACACTTGAACTGGTAATTGACTAATGAGGGTAGATAAATAACTCCAGACACATGAAATGATACACAGCTTCATTAGTAATTCAGGAACTGTCAATCAAAACCACAATGAGCTATTACCACACAATTCACCACAGTGGCTAAAACGACAAATATAAATTGACATGTGGCAACAAAGAATCTGATGTGCTGCCCCTGGTGGAAAATATACATGGGACAAACACTCCAGAAACAGCTGGGTGATTGTTATGGTGCGGATACAAGGCGTCTCCCAAAGCTTCTGTGTTAATACAGGACTATTTGGAGGGGAAGTGATTGCATTAGGAGAGCTATAACATAATCAGTCCATCCTAGTTTGAATGGACTGACTGGGTGGTAACTGTAGGCAGATGGGGTGTGGATGGAAGAGATGGGTCACTTGGGGTGTGCCCTGAAAGGGTGACATCTTCCCTGCATCTTTTTACCTTCTCCCTCTCTCTGCTTTCTTATAGCCACTGGAGGAGCAGCTCCCTTCCACCATGCCCGTCCACCATGTTGTTCTGCCTCACCTTGGGTCTAGAACAATGGAGTTGGGCTTCTATGGACTGATACCTCTAAAACCATAAGCCACATATAAACTTTCCCTCCTCTAAGTTGTTCTTGTCAGGGATTTTGTTCACAGAAACTGTAAAACTGACCAAAACAGTGGTATTAACCAAAGATGGAAAAATGTACATCCATAGACTCAATCATTCTAAGCATATACTCCACAGAAAATGGTGCATATGTTTAATAAGTAATGGAGACAAAAATATTCATGGTGGTATATTTTATAATATGCCCTCAACTGTAAGTAATACAAATATCTATTGATAGTATGACGGATAGTGATATATTCCTAGAATGACTATTCAATGGACAAAATAGTTACATGACTGCCTGTTGAATAAAATCTCAAAAACATGATCATAAAAGAAGACAGACTGAAAAAACCACATATCACATTATTCCTTTTCCATAAAACTCTAAACAGGTAAGTGTAACTTTTGGTGTTTGGTAGATACAAGTTACAAGGCAAAACCATAAACATACTTATTATAAAAGTCCAGGGTGGTGATAATCTTTGAGGTGAGCAAGAAGGGAAAACCAAGGCCTTCTGGACTGGGGGCAGTATTCCCTGCCTTCATGAGGGTAGTAAGTAAATGAGTTTTTCCTTTACAATAATTCACCAAGTTCTGCATCTCAAATGTATTTTTGGTACCTGTGTTATATTTTACCATAAAAAATTATTTAAAGATATTAGCATTTAGGGGCAGCCACTCAAGCTGGTATTTAAACATAGGCATCTGACTCCAGATGAGGAGTCAGTCCTATGAAGTGTGTGGCCATGGGTGCATGACTTAACCTTTTTAAGTGTCCATTAATTTTTGTGCCACATAGGTTTTATGTAGGATGAAAGGATAGAATGAGATAAAGAATGCCAGGCGTTTGGCAGTGGCCTGGCATATCAGGTGGTGAAATTTTATTTATCTATAACGATGTTCCAGGTATGAGTCAAACTCACATTGTAGCAGGAAATGAGGGTCAGGACTCCGAGATCCGGAGGCAACACTCTCAGTAGTGGCACAGCCCAGAGGGATAATTCCCAAAATCTGATCCCTGAGCACAGAAGGGCTTTTATACTTCAGCAATTTGTGAGTACATCCAGACAAGGGAGTTGGTGCAATTCTATTGGAGGGAGCATTCTACATTCCTTATATGGGTACAAGCTTGTCCACAGCCTGGGCACTCTGAGCTCACACAGCTTAGTGACTTTTATTGCACTACGCCTAAAGGGGGATCGTCTGTCCCCATTGCTTTGATTCTTGCTTCTGCTACTGTATCTTTTACAGGTAGCTGTTAGCTGCTGCAAGCCTCTACAGTTAAATGTCAGTAAGCAGAGCTGTTGTGTGTCAGTGTGCAAAACCGCAGCCTCTCAGCTCATAAACTGCTGAAGTTCCCATTTTGTTCTACCACAATATCTGGGCAGAATAGGCTTTTCGTTCACACCTTTCTCCTCCTAGCATTTGGTTCTTTAATGCTGTCATCTGAATTCATTAATGATAGGAATAGACATAGTCACAATAACATCATCTGGGAGTTACAGGGAGGTTTATAATTTACAAAACTGTCCTTGGTTGTTTTCCTCACTGAATTGTCTAGAACGATTCAGTTTGCACTGTTTAGAACAATTGTTTGGAACTGAACAACTAAATTGTTGAGAACAGTTTTCCCCATAGACACAAACCCTGGAAAGAAAAGGCTTAGATGGTTTAACTGACCAACTAGTAAGTGCAGAATGAGAGACTGAAACTCCTGGTCTTCTTTGAGTCTGGGACTCCCTCAAGGTCTTCTGTGAGGCTCAAGTGTGGTTGCTTGCTGCGTAGCATTCCAGGGGGAATAGCTAAGCTGTGGCTTTCCACAGATTCTTCATACTCTTCTCTTCTACAAGTCCTCACTGACCAGTTCATAACAAGGCTGGTTTCCATGATGGTGTAAACCAAGATGCTCACATGATACCTTTTCCTCTCATTCACAGAACACAATTCATGACCATCCAACCATTCAGCACTCAGGAAACAGACTGTGCTATTTATTCTACTTCATGCTAAGGACAAACTCACTTCCTGCTGCTTACTGATCTCTTTATCATTTTCTGCAAATGTTTCTTTGTTCTCTTTCTCAGAACTACCACCTCAATATTATGCTGCGGTCAAGACCCTGGATGACATTGTCAACTCTGGAACAGGGACGCTTGCCTATGCTGACTTTCTTTCCAAGTCTCTAAGAATTGATTGTTTAGTTTCATTTTTATATGCCATCCAGACCTTGGATTGTGACTCTCAAGGCCGACCCTGAGACAGGTGTATTTCAACAAACTGAATAAAATGCCTTCCTTGAGTCCAAGTATTTAGAAACACTGCCAATTCCAGGAAGGCATTCTTTATCATGCCCACTTTTAACTTGTACTACTGTGTGAAATTGATATAGGAAGCCACTTAAAAAACAAAAAACCAAAAACCCAAAACTAGACCTATGACAAAGCTCAGTTCTAGAAAAGAAAATGAGTGCTATAGGTTTCTTTTTCTTTCTTACAAACAATTTCAGGGCCAGTCCTTAGAACTTCCAGTGTTCTAAGGGCAGATTTCGCTCTGACTTCTCAATGGACCTTCTCTCTGGCATGTTCTTTAGGCAAAAATTAGTCTTTCCATGGAAAGAAAGCTAGACCTCAAAGTCTGCAGATGGGTTAATTCCTGACACATGTACTGTGTTCCTATTCTGCAGGAGGTCAAAGATAAAGTAGTCAACAAAACAAAGTCCCTGTCCTCATGGAGCTCACAGCCCAGCGAGTTGTCAATGGTAAGTGCAGGCAAGTTACTTAAGCACCCTAGACCTCAGCTTCCTTCTCTCTCAAGTGAAGATCGCAAGTCCTGCTCTATTGAAGAGGGCCAAGAGCTGAGGAATGGGTGATATGTCTGAGAGGACGAGGCTGCGTCATAAAAATTCAGCTTTATTAAAAATGTCAGGAGCTATTAGGGTACCATTCTTCACAAGCTCTTCATATTTATGTCCCTCATGATTGAAATGTGCTTCTGGATACACTGCTGGGGCTAGGCCTCCTTTGCTGACTTTTAAAAGTAAAGAAGTTTCCTAACTCCCATGACATATCCTTTAGATTTAAAAGGAGCTTAGAAACCAATCCTTAACCCAAGAGGATAACATCTATCTTTTAAAACTGAAATAAGCCTAATCCTTTGAGTATATGGGAGTATGTCTGTGGGCACGGTAGATAGGGATACAGCTTTATTTGATGGCAAAAAAATAATTTAAATCATTCCATTTTGTAAATTAAAGCAATCGGAGACGCACTGTAGATTAAATGTAGAGTAGCCATGACTTTTTAAAATAAAAAAGAAACTGTCAAACATATCAAACTTGTGGTACCTCCTGTAAGTTAAGCCCTCAGAATTATGAAGGATAATCAAGCATTTGTACTTTGCCACTCTTAGATGATTTGGGGTGAAAAAATGTAAAGCAGATCAGATCACTGATCAAAGGGAGCAATACTATCTAGTATCTATAAAATCAGAAAAACAGGAAGTTGTCCATGAATTCAATATTATGGTTTTCCTGTAGTGTGGATGGTTTGTTTGTGCTTGATGTTCCTATCCAAGAAATAGTTTTGTCCTATTAGAGAACTGCACCCAGAGAGCTGGTTTGGCCATCTGATACAATACCCAAGGTACAAAGCATCTTTTCTCCAGTAGTGAGGAGAGACGGCTCCTGCTCCCAGCCTTCAGGGTAACTTCTGGATGAGACTTTATCTGCTACCATTACATGATGCACAGTAATGATGTGTTAATCATCTTAAGAACGCAAATTTTGCCTTCCAAGTTTGACGAAGAATTCTTTGACAGATCAAATTGTTATCCACCAGGCCAGTCCCTTTAGGGACAATCACCAAACTTTCAGGAAAAAAGGCAGAAGCCCCTTAGAAAGACTATAAGCCTGTCTCGATCCTTGCTTGTGGTTGCAGTTAAGGCCACCAGAGGAACTTACAAGGTGACCAGGAAGGGAAGCCTGCTCCAGCTAAAGTGGCTAAGCCATCCTGTCCCACCCTTTCATGTGACCTAGAAATGAACTTTGCTCAATATGATACTAAATTCTCCACCCAGGGCCATCCCATCTGCCATTTTTAAATTTTTTATTTATTTTAATTTTTTTAATTTGTTCTTATTAATTATACATGATAGCAGATGCATTTCCATTTGCAGCACAGCTTTTCATTTCTCTGGTTGTACAGATTGTAGAGTCACACCCCATGTGCAGTCATACATGCACCTAGAGTAATGATGTCCATCTCATTCCACCATCTTTCCTGCCCCCATGCCCCCTCCTCCTCCCTCCTCTTTGCCCAAAGTTCCTCCATTCTCCCCACATCCCCCACCCCATTATGGATCCTGGGGTATAGCTCAGTTGGTAGAGTGCTTGCCTCCCATGCACAAGGCCCTGGGTTCAATCTCCAGCACAACAAAGAACTAGACTCCCTTTTTTTTTTTAGCATGAGATGTGTGAAGAGACATGACATTAAATTGAGCATGCTCAAGAACGTGCCAGCCTCTGCATGTGATGACCATGAGTCCTGCACAAATATGTACCCTGAGCTTTGTTGGCTTTTCCATGCTCTCTTACCTACTCAATTAATAAACCTCTTTCTCCACACTCATCTCCTGGGTGTGCTTTTTAGCTCTGCATTCGCCAAAAGGCAAAACCATTGCATCTGGTCACAGGATGTCTTGTATTCTCCATGTGGCCCATAACAGTGTTGGACATGAAGCAGCTTTACCACTCTCACCAGCCGGCCAGCCCCTTCTTATTCTCTATAAGTATTTGAGGTGGTCCGGGCAGTGCAGGCCTTCCACACATAAGCCCGATTTAAATTTGTCTCTGCTCGAGTAATGCACATAAATACAGCTGTCTCATACTAGACAAAGGTGCCAAAAACATACATTGGAGAAAAGATAGCCTTTTCAACAAATGGTGCTGGGAAAACTGGAAATCCATATGCAGTAAAATGAAACTAAACCCCTATCTCTCACCATGCACGAAACTCAACTCAAAGTGGATCAAAGACCTAGGAATTAGACCAGAG
>PVHX01011906.1:0-28424 GCA_004024805.1 Geosciurus inauris
CCAAGTATTTGAAAACTGAAATTCTGTAAGAGATTATCTGTGAAATGCCTTTCTTTTATTACACCCATAAATTTTAGGAGTGGCTTTGATCAAGCATTCTGCCATTCTTGGTTTCTAAATCTTTTACTCATACGTTAATAACTTTAAAAACATTCATCCTATTTTTGTTGTAGTGAAAGAGGAAGTTTCTAAATAGTCAAAAGGGAAACATTGAAAATAGAACAAAGTAAATGGTAACTAAATTAGGTTTTTTTGTTTTTTTTCCTTCTTCTTCTAGAAAGGGCAATACACCATGCTGGAACTTGCCAGAATATTTTAAGATTATTGTCTATAAAAAAAATCTACCGGAGAATAGTGATCCTCAACAGACAGGCATTACAGAAATGCAAAGTATTATCAGGAACACAAACTATACATAGACCAACGTTTGTCAGAACCTAATGCTTCAATCAGTGGAGTTTTGTTTTCTGGCTTGTGTTTAAAACATACACATAGGTACACATGCATGAGCACACACGCACAACTTGCAAATTAAATGAGTAAACGCTCTGTGGGCTTCCTGTAGACATTGACCCTGGGGGTCAAACTCTTAGGAAAATTATCCCTAGTTTTCCATTCCTGATTCCCAGTCCCTACCAATCCGCAAGCTCACAAAGAATTTCTCGAGAGAATATGTAGCTGCATTGGCAACAAAAATCCTTTCTGCAAAATGGGGAGAGTTGCTAACTGATGAGTCAATCCAGTTTTTATAGCAGTTTATCTTCATGGTATTTCCAAGAGCATAAATGCTATAAAAAGAGAGAGAGGGGGGAAAAAGAGAGAGATGGCCATGACAGGAAGAACACAGTAGAAAAAAACAGGAACATTTAAGCCAAAAGCAATTTACTTTGCCAGTAACTGGTTACATTTCCTTTGTTTTATTATTATTATTGTTACAAGAGTCTAGGCTGAGATGAAAGTTTCCCACACCTGCACTGCCCAGACACACAACTTGTCTGAACTTGTTTTGCTCTATTGCTGAGAAAATATCTATATTCATTAATATTTGAAAAAAATTTTTTTAAAAAGAAAACAATAGCACAAACATGGATTAGATGTCAGAGTAGCCTGAACTGTTGGAAGTGGCTTTGTTCTATGGAGATTAACACCTTTCGAAGTCACTGTGACTTCACAAAGGTGAATATTTGTTAATTTCTTGTCACTGAGTAAGAAGAACATATGGGCAGTTGGGGAAAATGATTTGTTAAAAAACCACAAAGATCTTTTCATTGATTAAGCAGAAGAGTCACAGGCTTGCTGTGAGGGATAATGTGTATAGGACACTGGCAAAGTTTTAGTGCTTTAGTGAAGTTCTGTTACCAGCTGCTGAGTCTAGACTAGACTGAGGGGACCCTGTTCTCTGTCAAGTCAATGGGATGGGCACTGTGCAGTATTTGAGAGTGTTTTCATGCTCACTGGTGACAGCAACCTAAAGTTAATAATATGAAGACGTCATTATGAGACAAAGTGAGTGTTTATTAGAGAGAATTTGCTTAAAGCAGAGGCTCTAGATAAAGTCCAGATGCCTGGATTAGAATCTTACTACCAATAAGCATTTGCATGACCTGTGACAAGTAATTTCATCTCTGCCTCAGTTTCTTGACCTGAAACAGGGATAAGAATTTGCACCTCCCTCATTGGTTTGTTGTAAGTTTTAAATGAGTTATTGCATACAAAGCATCTAGAACAGTAACCAGCATTAGCTCCTTTGGTGTTACAGGTGTGTAATATTGAAAATATTCATGCAAAAAGCACTTACTGAATTCCATGATGAGCCAGGCCAGGGCAGGGCAGGGGATTATACATAGAAGCACAAGTAGATGTGCATTTATTGCTTTACACTGTTACTTGTTTAAAGAACTGGCAGGCCGGGCGTGGTGGCACACACCTGTAATCCCTGCACTTTGGGAGGCTGAGACTGGACAATCGCAAGTTCAAAGTCAGCCTCAGCAATGGTGCAGTGTTAGGTAACTCAGTGAGACCTTGTCTCTAAATAAAAAACACAAAATAGGACTGGGGATGTGGCTCAGTGGTCAAGTACCCCTGACTTCAATCTCATGTACCAAAAAAAAAAAGAACTGGCAGGAGCCAAGTGTGTACCAGGGAGCGTACCGCTGGCTTCTCAGCAGAGGTTTGTGAATAGAGATTAGTCCAACCTGAAGCACCAAAGCTGCTACAACTCTGAAATCTTAGACTCTTGGTTCTCCCAATATGTATATAGCCCGTGGCTTTCAAAAAGAGGGTAGATATAGATCCATCCAGGGTGGATGGAAGTCGTGGAATGTTTCTTAAGTAAATTAATAAAAATCCAGAGCCTACCCTGCCCTGACCACCATCACATCATGATGTATTTACTTTGAATCACTGGCCTAGCAAATGATTTGTTTCACCACCCTCAAGGAGAAAAAGATGAGGCCTGGAAACCAGAAATTACACTATCTCCAAAAGCCAACCCTTCAATCCCAAAGTTTCACCTGGGGTCTTCCGAATCCCAAAGGTCTCCATTTGTATTACAGGGATTCCTGCTCAGTCCTTCCTGCTCCCCTGCTCCTGGGGCATTGAACATTTGGGATCTTCAGGGCATTTGTTCATTGAATGTAGGACAAGGTTCTAGCCCTACCAAGATGCCAAATGCCATGGCTCAACAGTAATCAGGAGCCATAGGCCTGAGGCTTTCTATCGCAATTCACAGTGCAACCTCGAGTTCCCGGCTTATGTTCCTTGAACATCAGCGTAAGTCATAAAGGTGAATGCAGTTTTACCAGTGTCCAGAATGACAAGTATACCACATGGTTGGGTTGGCCAGCCCAGTTCATGAGGATGCAAAGAATATGAACATCTTCATTTCCTTTAGTCACTTTTTCATTCCATAAATTTGTTTACATAATGCGCCTTCTGAGTGTTATGCTGGGGTGGATGAGAGCTGAATGGACACAGTGCTGCCTTTATGGACTGGCCAGTCCAGTATAATAATAAGCCAAAAACCACAGCTTGAACGCATGGAATTTAGTGATATGTTCCATAAGAGAAGGACAGAGGGGAGGCTCAAAGACACAGTTGAGTTTGAGCCTTGAGCTACTGGTGGGAATTGTTTAACAGTGCCTGAGATACACAAGTACTTGTCCTATTAGGAACCAAAGATTTTTGCTCTTGATCAAATTCCATTTTGAGTTTCAGTTTATGTGACCGGAATATTTGGTGCTAGTCTGTTCTAAATTTGTAATTCTCAGAATCTGCTGGGGAAGGACTTGTGCTTCTCTGGGTTCTGAAAACAACTCAAAGAATGGAGAAAATAGACTCAGTTGGGGGATGATTTCTTGTCGGTTCCTGGAACCTTTGCCTTTAGTATTTAAAATGGCATGTTCAATGCAAGTCATCTTTTTCGAAAAGGCCTTTGGGATTTGAAAGCTTTTCTGGAAATAAATGCCTTTTAGGTTTAAGTGCTTTTCACCAAAATGTTGGGAGGGGAAGATGATCGTAACAAGTCTTAGAACAGAGGCAATATTGTTCTGTGTCTTCTGATGAAATGTCTCGGACCTGCTCCCCCGAGTTCTGTTTGTTTCTGTCAGCTTTTCTGCTGGGCTATTATTTTGATAAGGGACATGAAAATACATCCTTTCCTCAGGGTCATGAAAGTCTTAACACTTGGGCCACTTGTGGAAACACTTCTGTGCTACACTAAAGTCTTCTAAACAAAATAGTCCACACCCTGGCTCCAGGCTGTGGACCGTGTCAGATTCATGGAACGTGGCATCACGCTCCGACAGAGGAGCAAGAGGTCAGGATCCACAAAACAGGCCGGATGAAATCACCAACCCCGCGGGGAGGTGGAGAGAGCAGAGCCCTCCCTGCCAGTCTGGCAGCTCCAGCAAAGTGCTCAGAGCTCATCCCACACACTCGGTGCTAGTCACTGCCGAGTGTTTACATGAGTAATGGAGCTGCCGGGGGAGGGGAGTTGTAAGCAGAGACCAAGCCTCGCGGGGAGCATTCACAGGGAGGCTGACACACACGGAGTGGAGACTTCAGGGATGTGGCCGGGGAGCAGTCACATGCCGTAGCTTTCATGAACACAGACATCAATCAGGCAGATGTTTGTCGACTGGAATGGGTAATCTCTACTTTCTCTTTGCTTGATTTTGTTTGTGAGCTTGTTTACCTTTGATCATTCCCCGGGTTGGCTTTCTGGGATGGACTTTCCGACCATCGTTTGGAGGAATGAGATGAGAGCCGGATTGGGAAGGGGAACCTGAGCCACTGAAACCACTTTTTGAACTTTTTTGTTTTTGTTTTCCTCTGATTGTCAAGGCAGCTCTCTCTGCCTTGCTGAGCTTCACAGCAAAAACTGATATCCATAGCAGAAAATGAAATTAATAGCATTAATTGTGTCTGTAAAATGATTACAATGTAAAATATCCTAAAACCACGGGTTAAACTGTGTGTCATAAGTAAGATTAACAACAGTGAAGAGGGTTCGTGTTGTTCGGATTTGACATTGTCACAATCATCCCTGGAAGTAATAGAGAGTGTGGGGTACCTTTAAAGGTCTGAAAGAAGTTGCCGGGGTAGAATACAGGAGTTTGAAATTGTTCAAGGGCAGTTTGGTTAGTTGATTGGTTTTAATTTTGCTGGACTTGAGTGACTGATGAAATCAAATGTGAAGGCTGCTGCCGGACCGTCATAGCCCTCCATAAACAGCAGCCTCCCCTGCCCCACTACTTTTTGTACAGATCTTAAAAGGGACCAAGCTAACATCAGGGATAAAATAGAACTGATTTATATCTTGTCTATGGCTTTTAAAAAGTGTAACCCCAGTGGAATCAAGTTAACCCCAGCATAATCTTTGGGATTTATTTTAAATAACCCTCTAGATCTTCATAAAAAATATATTGAAAAAGAAAAGAGAACATGCTGATTTAAATGTATCTCCAAGATTTATTGAGATTTGAAACATGCTGGTCATGATATTATTAGTAAATACACACATAAAAATACTTTGCTGCTTGTTATTGTAAATGACTCTCTCCATAGCTTTCTCCCTCCTCCCACCCCCCCACCCCGTCCTTACTCTGTATGATAATTTGAGAAAATGTTCATGTCTCCAAACACTTTCGAAGAGAGATGTTTTCGAGTGTTAGATTACTGCAATACCATAATGGGCGGGCATATCGCTTAGGTATCTGAAAACAAGACACAAAACCAAATACTCAGAATGATCTTGAAGCCTGGTTCAGGGTTATCTTTCAGCCCCAAATGCTTCTTTTCTAACCGTGGGGAAGGACATTTTTCTTATCCTTATCCTTTAGGCTTCATTTTATTTATGTTAATTAGACATAGTCAAGTGTAATCATTTAGCTTTAGGAAATGTCCAGAGGGGGATAGTCTACCAAGCTGCAGCCTTCCGGAGAGAGCAGTATCTAATGAGAGCTGGCTTCCACAAATATGTATGTTTCTCTGAACAATTAGAGGAGACCACTGCCATAAGATTGTGAGTCTCTACTGAGGAAAGCCATGCCAATGAAAATGTATATCAATTATTCTCCATTTGTTTTCAGCGCCAAATCTTAAAGGCAGACCACGCAAAAAGAAACCATGCCCACAAAGAAGAGATTCCTTCAGTGGAGCTAAGGATTCCAACAATAATTCCGATGGTAAAGCTGTTGCCAAGGTATGATCATTCACTCCATGGTATTCACTTTGCTGCATCTTTTCATTTTTTCCTTTTTTCTCATCATCTCTCTGCTCTTGTGCCTTGGTGGCAGTTTTCAATTCAGAATCCGACTTTGGTATTCAGAGCTTTTGAAAGCACTATGCCTTGTATCTGTTCCTGCCACCTCCCTTCCCTGGTGTCTGGGGGTGGTGGGAGGCAGGCATTTTGATTTGTCAACAGAAAGGCTTCCCACCTCCCAGTTTGGCCTGTTGGATAAAGGACAGATGATTAAGCACTCACGTCACTGAGGCTGAGATTTCATAGTAGGTGACACAATGACATAGTTTACTCTGCTCGTATCAAAAATAGACAGCTGAACCATTCTCTTTCTGAAAGGGTTCATCTAAATATGTTTCAGAGATTAGCAGAGGATGAAATTAGAAATGGCTAGAATTAATCTTTTTAGTTATGTACTTTTTCAAAGTCACCTCTAATTCACATTAGAATAAAATTAAAGATACATAGCAAAATATTTATATGTATACATATTCTCATATATCCACTTATATGTTTTTAAAGATCTGTGTTAATGCAGAAAGTCTCAATTCCAGGCATCCTTTGGCCCAGCGCATTTTACCTAAGCATTATTTGGAATCTTTAAAGTGTGTACCCAAAGTATTTAGCACCACAAAAGGTAAAGGGTCACATCATATTTTTAGACTTATCTTTTTGACTTCTGTGGGGTTGGGTCAGATTTCCATGTTCCGGTCACTGGGTGTTTGTGTATGGGTGTTGTTTCTGAGCCAAAGACAGCAATAATCCATTTGCGACCTGAATTGAAAACCAGATTTGAACTGATAGCAGATTTCCAGATGGAAGAACTAAACTTTTGAAAATGGAAGCATTTGGATTATTGGTGAATTTGGAAGATTTTGCTGTGGGAAAAAAACGAATTTAGTTCTGTGTTGACAGTCTACTATTTATCTACCATGTACTCCACCCCTCTTTGGGTGTAATGAAGTATGTCCTCGACATCCACATTTCATAAATCTTATCTTCACATATGATTATTTCATCAAGAAGTTCTAAAGAATTCTTGGGTAGTATTTCTTCATGCTTCCATGATTCCAAAGGGTTAAAAAATGGCCAATAAGTAGAAATGTGCATTTTCCAGTTGACCTTCTGTTAGTGAGTGCACATGGATACTGTGAAGGACATTTTTCTTGTGAGCTAAATGGGGCCCTAGAGCTCCCTACCTAGGGCTTTGGTTTCCATGGTCTTTGAAGGATGTTAGCCGGAAGAGTTTATTCCTTGTGATATGAACGTGATATAGTTTGCAAGTTCCTGCAAGATTCTGCAGAGTGGAGCAAGAAAGGTTTAGATCTGTCACATTCAGCAGAGTGTGCACTACCCATGCCTTGTATTGGTGCTGGTCCATGCCTGAAGAGTGACATCATGTGTTTACTCCAGCACATACTGTGCCTGAGTCCAGCAGGATGAAGCTCCTTTCCTTGGCCTTTGGAGTTACTACCAAGTATGCCTCTGGGGATTTTCTGAAACTCATACAATTGATCTGAAAGAACACTGCTTCCAATGTTCCTCTCCATAGAAGGAAGCTTGGACTCACACTCAGGCTCACAAAACTGAGGAAACCAGGAGCCTACTCGAAGGATGGGCCATATTAGATGTCCACTGACTCATTTTCCTTAGGAGGGATGGAAGTCAAGCCTGAGTTTTCCAAGTGACCCCTTTACCCCACCTCCCACCGGTGCCGCCATTCTGAATCTTTACAAGGGGAAAGATCCCCCTTCTGTTGTTCATGTGTGGGGTAAATGTCATGCTGCAGTCAGCTCCTGGGGACTGGTCAGATGGCTTGGCTCTTTTTGGAGTCTTGGATTAAAGTCCTGCCTTGGTCATTTCCAGCGGGTATGCAAAACCCCTTCAGCTCACTAAGGAAGATGGGTAGGTGTGAAGTGTGGTGAGCTCATCTGCTGGTACCTGTCTAAAATATCCTACAGAATGAACAAGCCACATCTGGGACCAGGACAGCATTTAAAATGGTACTTGTTTCTTAAAATGGTCTTTTCCCATGAAATGCTACAGTAGAGAGTATAAGCTGTGACCATCTGATCATTTGCTGAACTGGAAGCAATATGTAAGGCAACCATGAGCTATTTGAGCTGTATGACTGTTTTTTTGTTTGTTTGTTTTTTCAAAAGTATCTCAAACAGACCATTTCTAACTATGGATAAGTACCAGCTTCCTGCAGCTCCACACAGCAAATCTCCTAGAGTGGGACCCTCTGGGTTTGTGTTCATGCCTGGTAATTTGCCTGTCACTATCAAAAGGTTGCAGTCTCTTCAAGGACTACATGATGGCAGCTTTGCAAGACCCTGTTTTCCCAGGGGGAGAGAATTTCATGACTTCTCAGACAGCAAAAGGCACATGGGGAGAAAGCTACCAGTTCACTGAAGACATCATGAATGCATTCAGCTCAAATCCTGCCTTTTTCCTGAGATCATTTTAAAGCAGCATATCAGCAGCCCAGTCTTGTTCATAGAGCAATCTGCTCTAGATAAAACTTGGCCTATGTCGCTAATGAAAGACCTATATTGATAGAAGGCAAATATTTTCCTGTATCTTTCAAACATTGTTCAAAGACCAGAAGTGTATAACTTCTGGTTTATATTCAAAAAGGAACATAGAGAAGGAAATGATAGTGCGCAATATTTACTTTCATTTAAATCACAAACATACTTTAATATTTCACAAATGCAATACTTAATTTTCAATATTTTCCAAGTCATTTGTGTCTCAGAACTATCCCCAAGGATTATCCTTCTTGCTTCACCAAGGAATAAACTGAGGGTCACTCAGCAAGTCAGTGGCCAAACCAAGATTAGAACTCTAGCTTGTTTATTACTAGTTCAGCATATCTTGCTGCCCCAGTTAAAGACTAGATTAGTTATAACTCAATCCCGTGGAAGGATGTGGTTAATATCAGATAGGTGGTGGTTCATTGAAAACATTAAATGTTGATTCTCTAATTAGTACTTCCTCAATCACTTTGGAAACCCCACAGCGCTTAGTGAACAGGTGTATGGTGTTCAGGTCAGGAAAAACAGATCTAGTAATTAACTGTCATCATCAAAAGGCTGGGCTTTCTCAAGGTCAACATGAAGACTAGCTCATGTTTCCATTCCACCTGCACTGCAATAATTCAGTAGATTAAAATGTTGAGAATGTGTTGGGTCAATGTGGAAAAAAGTGTAGAAAAGAACTTGGTCCTACCCAGCAACAGAATAATACCTTAAAGTGCTCACTTACGTAAATGGAAAAAAAAAAAAATAGTATCAAGCTAGTGGGAGCCCAGAAGCCACTGTTTGCTTGTTCGCTTCTTACTGATACGTGGCCACCTTGGGTGTAGCATGCTAGACACCCACTGAGATCAGGATGCAGTTCACCAGGCAGCACCCTAGTCACTGGGAGCCTATTACTTTGGACCTGGTTAGTGCACCCAGGTGTGCTTTCC
Source organism: Geosciurus inauris (assembly GCA_004024805.1). Lineage (NCBI taxonomy): Eukaryota > Metazoa > Chordata > Mammalia > Rodentia > Sciuridae > Geosciurus > Geosciurus inauris. Next base: position 9,219 of record PVHX01011906.1, read on the forward strand.
TTCTGTTTGTGGGTGTTTCTACACAGGTGAGGCAGAGGGTTAAACAGCTCTCTAGCATTGAAGAGCAAACCTCATAATCCCTTCACAGTGGTGTGTCTGACCTGTGGTAACACACAGTGGTGTTAACACACTGTGTGTTACCACTGCAGATTAAAGCCTCAGCCTGTTTTACCCATAGCCCTTAGTTCTACTCTTACTATACCAGACTAGACTTTGGAGCTCTCTATACCAGAGGTCCAAACACACCCATCTGTCCCTCGCCAGACATTTGACAAGACCCATGACCTCTCTCAGTTTCAATGGGGCTAGCTATCTCCCTTTTGCAATCCTTATTGTCATGGAGGTGGACCCTCTGAAGCCCACAGCACTGTATCTGGTCCATTGTGAACGCTCAGTTGATGTTGGGTTTCCTTCTCTTGGCTTTATCTACAATTGAAGGAATGGAGCTCTTTTATGATTTGTAAACCACCTAGTCTTCATATTTTGTGTCTTACTTCATAAATCACATTTCTAAGTGGTAGGTTTTGTACCTAGTAATAAGATATGCTTTTTTAATTAAAAAATTCATTTGGACTGAAGATTTTAACATTTTTATTAAGAATGTCAGTAAAGCACTTATGAATTTGTGCATATTCTTAGGAACTTGTGCATATTTACATGTTACTCATTCTATCTGTACCTCAGTTTCCACTTTTCTAAGTTGAGAATAATAACCTACCTCAGCAGGGCTGTAAGCGTGAAATGAAATAATTAAAATCTAAACACCTCTTACAATAGACCCTGGCCACCTAGTAAACACTCAGAAAGGGCTGAAAGGCAATATAGATTAAAACTGGAGTGATTTTATGAGCCATCAAATTATAAATTTCATCAGAACTTTGGACTCAACAACCTAAAATTTGGCAGTGAAAGATGATGACAGCATCAAGTTTCACAGGATGTTTGCCTTCGTATAATACCACAAAGTATCAAAGTATGAGACAATTGTAAGTAAAACTTCTACATGGAAAAAATGTTTTAATCTCATTTCCACAGCCCCTTAAAAATTAAAACTTTATCTAGAGGCCCTGCTGAATGAGTTTTGCATGAAGTTTTATTTTTCCAGGACCAGTCTAACAACACTAAACTAATGTGTTCACTTGAGAGAATAAGCAATAAAGAAAGCCCTTGCAGAAGATGCTTCCCTTTAATTCCAAAGTGTAGTCTTTTATGTTCTCAGTGCTTGGAAGGAGGATCTGCAGGGAAAGAAAAAGGGTTCAGAAATCTGAAATGGAGTACACGGTAGAATCTGTGGGACATTTTTATTCATAACATTTCCTCAGCACTTGCCCTCTTCCTGCCCGATGTTAGATATGGAGATGTAAAGAATATTGGAATGTACACATTCCCCATGGGCACACTTGAACTCCAAGTCTGACCCTTTGTACTTCCCCCTTTTACAATTAAAATAGCTCAGCAACTTAGCGTTATATTTAACAACCATCAAAGACCTCTTGTAGAACATGGCAGCTAGGAGGGAACATTAGGTTAGCAGCTCCACAGGCCGAGTTCCATATCCGCTTATAGTGTGGAAGGAGGAACATCTGGAGCGCTTACCGCCATTTATTTCTTAATCATGGAGCTTTTCACTCACTCTTCTTGAGTTTTTAGCTGATCTCTACTCTTTCTTTTGTGGCAAGTGAACATCTTCTATTATATTCTCAGAGCTGACTGAAAAGCAAGAAGTCCTCATTAAAGAGTGGGATCTTTTGTTTCCTACTGAGGGTGTATTCAGGCATCACCTTTAGGTAACAGGTGGCAGAGACCTGGCTGGTATTCTCGCTACCAGTATCGGCTGGCATTGACTTGTTTTTTCCAGGTTGCTGGCAAGAACAGCAACAAGATAAGTTTACCAAATTTGTCATTCATTTTGATACCAAGTGTTATAATCTGGGACAATTTATTTAAAAAGTAAACTTTGTTCAAGGACACTGATAGTACCCCTTAGGGAAAAAGAGATGTGTCAAGAAGCAGAAAAAGGATTCTTAAAGACACTATTTCTGGTTTCACATCAGCATACTTGTAAAGAGTCTAAAAGAAACTGGTGTAGTTAAGCTACCGGCCACTGGCCACCTGCTTCTGTCAGTAAAGTTTTATTGGAACACAGCCACACCCGTTCATTTACATATTGCTCTCAGGCTAGAACAGAGTAATTACAACAGAGAACACAGAGCCCAAAACCTAGGATACTTAACTTGTAGCCTTTTACAAATTGTCTATCCCCTGATCCTAGGATAGTTCATATGCGATGAGACTCCTAAAAAGCCATTTCAGGGCTAGAGTAACTTACTGGTTAGTCCTTCCCACTCAAGGGTGTGTCACCAGCCATGTCTTTGTAAACACTCAAGTGCTGTGCCTGATTTGATATGATGTATTTTCTGTTTTCCAGGTGAAATGTGAGGCCAGATCAGCCTTGACCAAGCCGAAGAATAACCATAATAATTGTAAAAAAGTCTCCAATGAAGAAAAACCAAAGCTGGCCATTGGTGAAGAGTGCAGGGCAGATGAACAGGCCTTCTTGGTGGCACTTTATAAGTACATGAAAGAAAGGAAAACGCCAATAGAACGAATACCCTATTTAGGTTTTAAACAGAGTAAGTATACTAGTTTTCATTTCTGAAACATCAAAATTGCTCAAATTCTTTAAAATAGGGAAAAGAAATTTTTGTTGTTGTTGTTTTTTGGGTTTTTTTTAAACTTGGAATTATGTTGAAATCCAGATCTGGGGATGGTGTTCTCTGTTTATACTAAATCTCCAAATTGTCCCAGCCAAGAATTTTTTCCCTGCCTCTTTCCGCTACATTGTTCCCTTCTGGGACAGTTGCAGTGAGATATTTATAGGTTTGAATCCACTGATTATGACTGGAAATAGACATGTTGAAAGTTTTCTCATTTTCTGTTTTGTCATTCTTGAGTGTCTGTAACGCCTTTCTTGTGAGATAATAATATGACGTAGCCTTATCAGGCCAGATGTTGCCTGTGAAAAAGACAGCTTTTGAAAGGAAGACATTTAATGATGGACAAAACAACCACAGAGAGAAAACACACTTCCTATGCCCCCAATTTGTTAAAAGATAACAAAAATATGACTTCAGGGGAGACAATAAATGTATAGATTTGAACAGAGGTCCCAGTTTTGAATAACTTCAAGATGTACATCTAAGTATTATTGTGTACAAGTAGACCAGGGAACTCAAAGCCCAGCAAAATTCCATATCAAGGGAAGAAATCCTGATGTTGCCCTGAGTTCACAACTGAATATATATTTTGCCTCTGTCTGGATTTAGTGGTGCACAAAGCAATGAGCCTCTGGCTTGAAATAGTATTTTCTCTAAACGCATCTTCCTAGATTAAAACCATGTGTCATTTTGATGAAGAATGTCAAACCTGTATGTTTTACATAACAATTTACATACCTAATAGCAATTGGCACTGATTGCAAGAGAACACTCACAGCCATTATAAACTTATATAACTACGAATGATTACAATGTTTGTCTGAAAACTGGTTGCTTGAAATAGAAGTAAAATTAATGTACTATGAACAGCTTTGTTGCATTATGCATTGGTTCAGATTAAATCAAGGCCGAGGCAGGGCTTTTGATAGCTTTGAAATAGTGCAAGGTTCAATGAGGCTTTGCGAACAGTTGTGTCAAAGAGCCTTTTTTTTTTTTAATTTTCATTTTATTCATTTCCCTTACCACGGAATGACTAGAAGTTCAATTTTTCCCCTCTTATAAAAGAATCAAATCTGTAGCAGTCACATTCCATGGTATTTGGTACAAATGAACCAAGGTTGCTGGCAATTGGGCATAGTTGTTTAACAGTGTAAACATACACAAACCCTACAAAGAGAATTTGGAAAAAAAGATATTTGCAACATCACACAGGCAAATTAGGGGACTAAGTGGGCTCATGACTCAGTTGCTCTGTGAATGAACATCTTCCTTCCCTTTGACCTGTAGTAAAGTGGTTGCCTCCTACACGAATTACTTGTTTTCTTTGTCATTGCAAGGCACCATGTGCTTATGAAATATGTTTGGTCTGAGCCTTTAATATAGTGTTGCCATCAGACAGTCTTAATATTAGGAAGGTAATCATATATTAAAGTGGCTATAATTGATTGATCCCAGAAAGGTCTTATCTGAGGGAAGCATTACTAACTACTGTTTAGTCAATGGCTTCTTTCTGAAGGCTAAGCAAGACCAGCCCCAATTTTGAAATCCTGGCACATTTTCCCAAGGTAACTCTAATTCAGCTTTTCTTGCTCTGCTGATGGCAACAGGACTAAAATTGTGTTGTCCTTTATCCTAAAAGTAGAACCTCCCTGTAGTTTTGTGACTGTTTCTTAAGAAATATTTTAAGTGGTAATAATAGATTCTGTTGTTGAATGCCCTTTGGCAAAATATTTCCTAAGAATTTAGCTCTCTGGGGTACATTAGTATTTCTTTTTTTCTCTTTCTCATTGAGAAACAAAACAAAATGTTTTAATTGACATTTCTTGGAATTATGTTAATGCAATGCTTATCTAAATACTTATTGTCCCTCTAACAGTTAACCTTTGGACTATGTTTCAAGCTGCTCAAAAACTGGGAGGATATGAAACAGTAAGTGTTTAAGCAACTTAAATGAAATAATTTTGCAATCTAACCCCCCCCCCTTTGGCCAAAATGGAGAAAATGCAAAAGCAAACCATCATTGACTGCCTTTTCAAATGGCTCTACACTTTTGGGGGTTTATTGGGCTGCTTTTGGAAACAGTCCCAATTAGTTCCAGGTTTGGCAAAATTGTAAACTTGTCGTAAAAAACTACAAGTGGAAAACATATGTAACTCTCCCCTGTCAGGGAAATTAGTTGGGTCTGTAATTTTTTCCCATGTTGAGAAAGGGCTATTATTGTACAACAAGCCAAGATTGCATAAAAGAAATTTCCCTTGGCAACATACCTGACATCTGTTCATGTCTAATATGGGAAATGTATTAAAGGCTTTCAAAAGTAATCAGGATTGGCCATTAAGGAATAGAATGCAGCAGAATCTCCTTTCGTTCTAGGGCAAAGAAGCTTTATTAGACAAGGGTCAGTGCTGCATAAACAGGAAGTTATCAAACTTATTCAGAACAGGCTCTGACACTCTTTATCAGCTAATTCCAACTGACAGGAATGGGTTATTTTTAGCCCACGGGAAAATTTGATGGCCACGGATTTTTACAGCATGTATTCTGAACCAATAAAATGTTAGAGCAACAAACTAAGATTAAGATCTTGAAATAAGAAAAAAAAAAAAAAGAGCTGCATTAATATAGCACACAGAGATGACATCTGTAATAAAATCAATTGACATAGGAAGATGTCGTCACTGGAAATATTTTCTCCTGCACACAATGATCAGATTAAGTTGTGCCGTTTCTTCTGCAATTGAGTAAGAAATTATTTTTTCTTTCTTTAAGAAGTAATCTGGAAAATCTCTGTAACATAGTAAAATGACAGTAAGAGACACAAAGTCAAGAAAATGAAATTTATTTTAGCCCAAACGCAACAACCAGTGTTTCTTGCCAGATAAAGTATATTGTTCCATAAACTAATATCATGGTTTGATGTTAGAAGCTTAGTGTGGGAAAAAATGGCAGACATTATGCGATTCAGATAACCTGGTATTTACTGTAGAGTATTTGCTATGAACTCTGTCTAGATATTCTTTGATGTGATTATATGTATCTATAAAATATTTATTTAATATATGGGGTATATATGTATGTTTATAAGGAAATATAATACTCACATGAACTACATATAAAATGTGAACTTCATAGACATGAATTTACTCAAAATATTTGTTTTATCAAGTACCCTGTGTAAAACTAAATACGATCATTTTTCACTTGGTTGAGTATGTTGATAGGACCAGGATATAGATTCCTTGTCTGTAGCTCATAGTTTTCCAAAATCTTGAGTTAATTATAGCTTTCATCCATGTGAAAAAGATAACTTAGTTATCAACCTCATAGCCTAGACTTTTAAGTCTAACTTTTAATATTAAGCATAGGAGAACACATCTTTATGAACTGTGATTGCAGATAGTTACATGATATTGCACAACATTATGAAATGTCTTTAAAAAAAACTCAGGAACTTTTTGTTATGCACTGATAGGAAAAGTGCCAGCACATTTCACAGAATCAGTTTTTCCTGCTTTTGTATCTTCTGTATCTTTACAAAGATTTTTTTTTTCCATGAGACAGCAAGTTGGTGTAGAATGTACAGAAGAAACTTCTGATAAGCTTCAGGGCATTTGTAGAATCTTTCAACAACTAGTATTTATTCTTTCATTGAATGAATGAATGACTATAGGATCAGCAGATCACCTGATCACATATTGACAGAATCCTTGGTGTGTACAAGGCATGTGATAGACACTGTGGGAAAAACAAAATATCTAGGCCTGTGGGTCTGGTCCTTATGTTGTTTACCATTCAGGAGAAACAGTAGCTATAGGAAGAGGTGGAAAAAGATCAGTGCTCTCTAGAGGTAAAGCAGTTCCCCATTGGCACTGGAGGAAGGAAGGCTTGATGGCTTTGATGCCATTTGAGCAGATTGATGGTGGGGGAGGGGTGTGAATGGGATTTAGAGATGAATGGTCATGGCTTTCCAGAAAGAGAGAATGAATTAAATGATGGTGGCTGTGGAGAATACAGAGGTAAAACAAAGTTGAGTGTAGAAAATTCGAGTAAGTTAAAATATGGTGACTAGGTGCCTGGGACAAACAACCAGGAAGGGGATTCTCTCGAGAGAAGGACGGAAAGAAGATGAAGCCAAGTGAGGAAGGCCCCAAGGTGCTGAGCCCCCAAGTTACTCAGTGGACTGTGGAGAGTGAGGAACACAGAAGTTTGCCACCCCTGTCTCTGGTGATAAGAGCAGCTCTTGGCTCTTAAGGTGGGGCGGGGCTCAATTTCACAAATGGAAATTTATGCTGCTTTTAGGCAGATAAAGAAAGGGTGAAGAGGTCTTCTTGTATCAGTTGATTCTCAGTTGCCTTCATCTTAGATGATCCTTATGCCAGTTTGCACACATAATCTCATCCCCTTGATTGAGGTGGGAGAATATAGAAGTCCAGATTGCTATCTGCCCTCTGGCTGGTTATGAATAGATTTTTTTTTTTTTGGAATTAGAGATTGAACCCAAGTGCGCTTAACCACTTAGCCACATCCACAGCCCTTTTTTTTATTTTATATTTTGAGATAGGGTCTCAGTAAGTTGTCCAGGCCCTCACTAAACTGTTGGGGCTGGCTTCAAACCTGTGATCCTCCAGCTTCGGCCTCCTGAGCTGCTAGGATTACAGGCATGTACCACCACGCCTGGCAATGAACAAAATTTTCAAAGAAATTCCTCCCTATTTCCTTCCCACTTTCCTTCTTTCATTAATACTTCATCTACTTGTTAGTCCTATAGGCATGTAGATTCACCACTGCCATCCTACATCTAAGCTTCCAAAACTCCCATGTATAGAATATAGTTTTCTCTTGGCAGTTTTTGTTTGGTTGGTTGGTTTTTGTTTTGTTTGTTTTGTTATTGAACCCAGAGGTACTTAACCACTAAGCAACATCTTCAGCCCTTTTTACTTTCTTTTTCATTTTTATCTATTTATCTATTTATTTTTATTTTTTGAGACAGAGTCTCACTAAGTTGCTTAGGGCCTTACTAAGTTGCTGAGGCTATCTCTGAACTGTTTTGGATCCTCCTGCCTCAGCCTCCCAAGCCACTGGGATTACAGGCATCTTGACATATATATATATATAAAACACACACACACATACATATATATATACTAATATATATATATATATATATTAGTTTTTTTAGTTGTAGATGGACACAATACCTTTATTTTGTTTATTTATTTTTTTATGTGGTGCTGAGAATTGAACCCAATACTTCACGCGTGCTAGGCAAGCACTGTACCATTGAGCCACAACTCTAGCCCCACTGGCATATTTTAACTAGTAAACATTTGAGATGATAAGTGAAAATTCAGTTTTGAAGTCAGTCTAAGAAATGTACAATAATATCCAGAGTCTGAGAATTTAAGTTGTCATTGCAATTACTAGAAGACACTTATCTCTCAGATTATTTGATACAGAAACAACCATAGACTTGTATCATTTAAAGCTCAAAGAAATCTTAACATCTTCTAGATCAATGACTCCCAAAAGCTACTCAAGAACTAGGGCTTGGGGCTGGGGTTGTAGCTCAGTGGTAGAGCACTCTCCTAGCATGTGTGAGGTACTGGGTTCTATTCTCAGCACCACATATAAATAAATAAAGGTTCACAAACAACTAAAAAAAAAATTAAAAAAGAACTAGGGCTCAAGTTTTCAATGGGAAACTTTGAAGTATAAATAGTTGTTTAGGTCAACATATGAATTCTGTGCTGAGGCCCGGGCCTGAGAACCAGGGAATCCTCTTTCATAGTGCTCACATGATATTAATTCAAAGCCAGTGATAACTGTGATCATTAACACTGAAGCCTACCATCTCCCATGGCACCTAGCTTCAAAATGGGGACTCCTATCTATGCCAAGTATCAAAGATTAGAAATTTGACTTCATGCAGTTACTATATAAACATGCTAGAATATTAACATTTTCATAGGTCAAGAGCAGCACCAAGTTTCTGATGAGTATTTTTATATTCTGTGAAGTGGTAATCTAAGTTAGGATTCAACTTAGAGACATTTCACTTTGTATAAGGGAAAGTGTTACACTCTCATGTATTTATCTTTCCTGAATTGACCGTTGTGCAAAAAGCGATGCTTGCTCTGTTCCAGTTCATATCCTCATTTTCCAAATGAGGAAACTGGGGCATAGGAAGATGAAATGAATTGCATGGGGTCATCATGGCATTCTTTAGTCTCTGACTTGCTGAGAATTTTGAGCACAATGGTCTCAATCTCCATAGCATGACTGAGAAGAAAGATATTCATAAATGACCATTCCTTGAGCCTTCCATTCCTAGTAATTTCTTGTAATCTAAAATGTTTTCTACATATTTGGGACCATGTCTTGGAAAGAGGATCTAATAACTTGCTTTTGTTAACAGCATCTTTCAGTCCATTCTAACATGAGCTTTACCAGATGGACTAGTTACTAGCTGAGATTTTATCTGATTCTTGGGGAAAATATGTGAATTTAGGAGATGGGTCAAGAAATCTTGATAATGTAAATATTCAGTAATAATCACAAAGTACAAGTTTAAAAATTGTAAATGTATTACTTCTGCTGTTAACTTGCGATTGGATAAAGACATCTTTCTGAAATTCCTTCTGGTTATAAAAAGAGGCCATCTTAATTGGCTTGTTTTTGTTTGTGGTTATAAACTATTCCAAACCTTCTGGTTTGAATTGTGGATTATGGATTATTTCATTTCAGTCCTTCACAACCCTCAAATTGAATTAAAAAAAAAAAAGAGGAGCATAAGTTTTATTTTAAGCCTTTATAGCATTTCACTAACAACTATATACAATCCCCCAGCCTCCTCTGCTTTTGCTGGAAATATGAAGTGTCACTTCATTTTTAGGTTTAGATACCACAAATGCATTGAACAGATTTGATTTCCTTAAAAACATTATTCTGGCGTTTTGATTGGTTGGCAGTGAGGATCCTTCCTCTGCAGTCATCTATCCAACTTTTCCTCCCAAACATTAGAAAATGGATCACCTACAGTTGAAGAGGCAGAACTGGATAAAACTTTACTGATGAGCTATAGAGACCTTCACCTCAGTGTCTGGGAAAGCAGTTAATGCCGGAAGAGTAGCTTGGGGTATTACCAGGATGCAGCATATAGACAGTGGCTTGCTAAAGCAATTGGCTAACCATTTGATGGCAAGCCAAACACAATATTTGGAGCAAAGATAGAGTAGGGAAACAAGTGTTGAGGAAATCTGTCCCTGGAGGCAGAGGGTGACACTTGGTGGTACCTTCTTAGAGTGTCAGTGAACAGCCTCTTCTCTTCCCACCAGTGAGACAGGACCATGATTTTTCATCTGGAAGAAGTCACTTGTCTTGCTGGAAGGATTAGGCTTTGACATCAAATTCTGGCTTTGACATCATTTTCAAGACATCCTCTGAATCTAACCTCAGTTTTCTGGACAGACAAAGCCTCTGGCTTAATTCAGAGTTCTCGAGGCCAAAGATGATGTCATGTAGTTTTGAAAGGCTCCAGTTCCTGGAGTACTACCAGGAAAAAAAGTCATCTTCCTTGAATTCAGTTTGCTCTCAAGGTGTCCTGAGAAAGAAGCTATTTCTCAGAGTAGCCTGGGCAATGCTGTGTGCAGGCAAATGGTCCTTTGACTTCATATTTCCTCTGCATTCTCAAGCCATTGGAAGAACTGGAGTCCAGAAGATTTGATTGCTGTTTCCTCACCAGGTCACAAAAATACCAGCATTATTTCATTCCCAAATCTTCAAAGATAGAAAAATCAAGGCTCTAAGAATCTTGGGTTAACATAGTGGTTGTCCACATTTTTTTTTAAGTGACGGAATATTTTCATCAAATAAAATGTGGAAGGGACAGCTTCTTCCAACTCATTAGACCTGCTCTTGATCAGGATCAGCAGTGTGGAGAGTTAGTTTTAGGCCACCTTTAAAACACCACCTGGATTCTAAAGAGCAGTATGAAAACTACTATATTTATAAGCAATGAAAATTTTATGAACCTAATAGTCATGGAGTGCTTTTCATGGAGTTCCCTAGATTCATGCCTACACCAGGGAAAGAAGTAACTTTCAGGTATCTTCACAGTGAGATTGGAGTCATGTGCACCCAGTTGGGTTTATTTTACCTGGGCGTGGTCTTCTCAGTTTTTCATCCTGCTTATAGTTAATTGCATGGAATTATGCTTCTTGCTAAGTTATGAACCTTGAAAGCAGTAACATTCCTTTTTTGGGAGGGGGGATTGAACCCAGAGGCACTTAACTACTGACCCACATCCCCAGCCCTTTTTTGTATTTTATTTAGAGACAAGGTCTCACTGAGTTGCTTAGGGCCTCACTAAATTGCTGAAGCTGGCTTCGAACTCACAATCCTCCTGCCTCAGCCTCCAAAACCTCTGGGATTATAAGCATGTGCCACTGCACCTGGTGGAACATCCCTTTTTCCCAAGCTGTTTCCTCGCCCTCTACCTTCTGTCCTCCTCCATGCCTCCTTGTGACCTCTCTGTAACCCTACACTGTGCCCTAAAATGGTAAGCAGTGGTAGATGGGGATGTCATGAATCCCTGTCATCCAAGTGAAGACCTTGAAAGAGGGACAGGGGAATCACAATCCAAGAGAAATAACTGCTTGGATGAATTTGGCCATATTCTTTTAGAAATGAAAAGCTAGGCATTCTCTTTAAAACTTAATATAATAAAAGATCAGGTTGAAACATAAACACAACCAGGAGGCCTGAGGTTTGGTGAGAGAGTTGACCAAACTAGCCTTGATCAGATTTTCCAACTGGTTGGGGTTGGGAGCTAGATAGCAAGAGACAGACATTGGTTTTACCACAGGTGGGGTTTTAAAACTAATGGACTCCCAGAGAGGACATTGGACAACAAAATAAAAACCCCAAGCAAATTCATAATTAGGCACAGCTAAAATCTGTTAGTGTTAGTGGCAGATTTACAGGAGGTTAAGGGATGGATCAGGAGAGTTTCTTGCCCTTTCCCCTCTCCTTATTGGTTTTTGAGATCCCTGGTGGGTTTGGACAGTGGAAGAAGTTTAGACATTTCCTACTTTAGAGACCATGGTCATTGTTTAAATTTAGAGTACATTGGGAGACAAAAAAAAAAAGATTGGTGTGCTCCAGAGAACTGTGTGCGTAAAAAGCATTTAGCAGTTGGGCAGGGCACATTTTATGACTTTGCCATAGAAAGAAAATCTCTCTAAATGGTCTGATTCACCCACGATGTCCACTGGAGCTCAGTGAGCAGGGAGACCACTTTCTCTAAGGCTCAGGCCTGTCTTCACTCCAGATGAACCCTCCCTGATAAAAACTGTATTGACACACCAGATTCTATTAGCCAGGGGGCTAACATAGACCCCGAGCTGGCTGCACATGGCTTATTAACACATAGTGGTGCTTCCAGCTGCCATGGTTTCAAACCTAGTGTGAGGTCGCCTTTTTCCCCTTTTGATAATTCATTATTTATTCTTAAAGCAGGCTTGTCATTTTTATGATAGCAAGAGTTCGATAGGGCAATCTCTTGCCTAAATGGTATGTTGTGGGAGGAAGACAAGGCCAGTGTGCATGCATTCAATGTCCCTATCAGCAGTGGGCTCTCTTGTTTGTCACCTTTTTCACAATCTGTGTTATTTTGTTTGTATATTCATTTGTTTGTTTTTGGAATCCTCCACTAGAATGCAGTCACCTCCAGTGTTGGATCTGTTTTTCATTATTACACCCAACTGCTAGACCTAACAAATAGAAGACATTTGGTAAATTGTTGGTGAATGAATGAATGGGCAAGTGGATAGATTCTGACATAATTGGGACTTCTCTGGGTCTCAGTGAACCCTCTTATCCTAACTAGAGACACAAGTAATCTGGATGGAAGGAACCATAGTTTATCTTCATAGTTGACAGTAAAATTTCAGGGCACTATTCTCCAGTCCACCCTTTGACTCATGCTGACATGTTAGTGGTATTTCCCCAGAGAGAAGCCAAAAACTCTAAAGGTTGAGAACTGATAGGAAAAGCTGTGATTTCCATAGTAATCTGCTTCATTTGATGGAAAAGGCCCCAGAGTCCTGTGTTACCACCTTGCTACAAGCATGGGCTGTTCATCAGGTCATTGTGATTGGGAGGCTGCTTTGATGTTGTAGGCAGAAGTTTGAGTCTTCTCTTGGGACCTTAAGACAACCAACCCTATAAGGCTGGGTTTTGCCACTGTGCTACTGTGTCCCTGGACAAGTTATGCAAGCTCTGAGCCTCACCTCTTTTATCTGTGAAGGAGATTCCAACAACCTATCTCATAGGCTAAGAGAAGATTAAATGATAAAAAATGAGAATCTTTTACACCATATAAAGTGCTGTACACAAGAGATATAAGGACGAGAGTGAAGGTCTTTTCTCAAGTGATTGCAAGGATACACCTAGGCCGCTCTCTGGCCCTGCCGTAATTTCCTGGCCCTCCCGTGATTTCCTGGCCCTCACACCTCATCTGAGGGAGGCTGTGTTTCAAGGGACCCCAGTTCTAAAGGTTTTGAGGGACAATGTAAACACCTTGGAGGAGATCATCTTCTTCCTTGATAGATGACCCTAGAATAGATCATCCTAAGTTTGTATCATTTAAAGATTGGAGGGAGATTGTGATTTACTATATAATAATTTTTGAAATATGTATATTGAGTGTTTTAAAAGGGATTTTGAAACCAATTATCTAAACTAAACCATAAATACAGAGGATTTGATTTTCAGTTCTCTGTGCTAGTAGGTATAAGACATGGTTCTAGCTAATGAGAACTATTGGAACAAATTGGTTTGAGAATGCTTTTTGGGAAACTGAAGAATGCAAAATGAATCTTGTCTTTAAGATCCTACTTCTGTTGGGAAAAGTTTATGGAAATGAAAGGGTTCTTTTTTATTTGAAATGGAAAAGGTACTATTTATTCTAACATCTCCCCACTCTTCTTCAACTGCAATTACAGAGTCCCAGTTGCAAATTGAGATTACCCCTAGCCCCACTGCTGCCTTTTGCCCCTTGGTGAACTCTGCTGGTGCTGGGAACTCTGTGGGCATTTTTCAAACAAAACTCCTGCCCTGATTGTACTAAATGCCACTGGCATCTTTGCTGTGCTCTGTCCTCTACATATTCCAGTAGCACAGTTTTCCTGTAACCATGTTTTAAAATGTTCACCAGGACCTCAGAATTTGCCCTGTCTTCCCAGTTTCAAGGAAACGCTAGACTTGCTCAGATGTAGTAAGTGATGTGGTTTTCCCAAAATAATCATTTGCCAGATCTTGCATCTGTTATTTTGTTAAAATCTTAACTTATGTACAAAAGTAAAATTAAAAAAAAAACAAGACCACACTGTGCAGTTCAGTATATTTCAAGCTGTTTGTTTTATTCACTCAACTCAATAATACACATAGTGAGCATTCTAACTTTGGAATATGTTAGTTTTCATAGGATTTGGTCAACATCCCATTTTCCTGACCTAAGTGAATAAAAATAAACAGCTTGTGACATATACAGTTTCAGATTTTGGTTTTGTTTTGGTGGTTAGAAGAGCTGGCATAAAAATATAGCCTAAGATGACTGTAAATTCCTCAACCAATGTTATCATTTTAATTAATCCATTTAGTCATTTTATTTATATTTTAAAGTAGGTAGCATATCACACGGTTCAAAAATCAGAAGATACAAAAGCATATTTGGTGAAAAATCCTTTTTTTTAACCAGTGTAACTGGCCACCCCCCTCCACCAGCCTTAAGCAACCTGTGTTAATTTTGATTCATTTAAACTGATGAACTAAGATTAAAGTTTAATGGAAATGTGATCTTATTTTGATGACTTATCACATGAGGTGAAGGAACAGGGTATGAGTTTGGAACCATGGGGGCAAACAACTACATGAATAGCCAAGGAGATGCCTTAGATGAAAAAACACTAGGGTGACAAAAATATAGAGCCAAAAGTTGAATTCCATTTTTATTGTAAAGTGAGATCTTGCTATAAAACCACAAGTCTCCCCATATACTCACTTGGACTTCTCTGTTTCTGGGTTTCCAGAACAGACTGTCATCTTCTGACTGTTGCATATGTATTGAAGCCTGGCACTGTGACTCTCCAATGGTGCTAGATTGAATTTCTCATTGCCATTTTTTCAGATAACAGCCCGCCGTCAGTGGAAACATATTTATGATGAATTAGGCGGTAATCCTGGAAGCACCAGTGCCGCCACTTGCACCCGCAGGCATTATGAAAGGTAAGGAACTGTTTCTTGGAAAGTCTTTGTGAAATTAAAAGCGTGTTCTTTGGAAGAAGCTTTAGTCAAAGACAAGACAGAGGAAGTCTAAAGGACCTTTTAGGAAAGAGAAAATATCCCTATGGCATTTTCTTTGCATGTTGCCCTGTGATTTTTAGAGAACATGGCTTTCTCTGGAGCTAAAATTAGATGTTCTTTTAGTTTGGTTTTGACCTGTGACCACCTGTCTGGCAATGCCTTCTTCTCCCCTTACAAGCATAGATTACTCAGGATGTTTCTGTAAATTCATTTACCATGAAACATTTGAGCTGCTGGGAAAAAAATCTGCAATGTTACTATGATGTTGCTATGTAACTGAATTAACACTAAAAAGTACGTGTTCTTAGGATAAACTGCACTGGTCTCAAAGAAGTTCTGTTGTTTTTTCCTATCTTAGTGTTTATCTTTTTTCTTCTATGGCTTTGCCTTTGTCCCAAGAAATCTTGCCAAACTGTGTGGCTTAGTTTTCTAACAATTTCTGCCTGTTTCAGAAGGGTGGTGATAATGCAACCAGGAAGCAATACAAGAGTAGCCTCCTGAAGGTTGTGTCCGCAGGCGTCTTTCCCCTTTGCGTTAGGACTGGGTTACCTACTGCACTGATGATGGGTTTGCAAAGTTGTGCATTATCCTTGCTCTGCACTTCAAGCTTCATTGGTTTAGTTTGTACCAACTTTCTTACAATTGGCACTTCCCTGCAGAAGTGCATTGATGGACTGAGCAACCTGGTTTCAGATTCAGACCTTGGGAGATCAAGTAGAAGTGTGTGTGTGTGTGTGTGTGTGTGTGTGTTAGTAGTGGCTTGCATGGAATGAAGTCAAGACATAGCTAAATAAGCTGAATAAACAGACCAGTTCATTTGCTACTTTGAAAGGTAAAACAACTACTAAACTTACTGGTGATTGCTCTTAAAGTTGGTTACAATTCCCACTTCAGTCTAGATCAGCAACATTCACCTTTGGATCATATATGAGCATCCTCGGGTGATGCCATTTAACACATCAATTCTTAGTCATGTTTCCTTTAAGTTCAGTTGTACTTTCATCTGTACTACATTTAACCCAGAGTCTCTTTTAGTATGGCCATTCAACAAAAGTTAGAATACTTTTGTAGGAATAATTGAAGTAAATTGAGTTGGGTTTAGTACCTCATGAAAAATTTCCACAAAGTATTCCCAAGAGCTTGCCTTAGCAATTTTAGAATCCAGAAGGATTTTAAAAAATTGACAGTAGACTTTCAAATGGCTGCTTTTTATAGTGTTGTTTTTCAATATAATGCATCAATTTTTAAAATATGTTATTTCTTTCAGTATTTAATGCAAAAGCCCATAAATCCTTATTTTACATAAAAGGTATACCCCTGATGTACAATAGCTACTCAGGAGTGTGTTCTGTAAATAACATTCAAGGATACTATGGTCTACTTGGTTTCTGACTTGTGAAGCAAGGCTTTAATTAGATCATTTTTGTTAGAAATACTGTCCCTGCTTTCAAAAAGCTTCACTTCTGAGAGTGAATGTCCCTTTCCTCCATGTGAAAATGTCCCCAGCACCTGAACCATCAAACTTAAAGGACCAGATAACAAATGAAATTAGAAAAAACTGTGAGCTAGCTCAATGTAGTTGAAGAATGCACACACTAATCCAATGAATTACAAAATATCACATGATCAAAAAGTAAGTAGATAATCTTTGGGATAGAAAGAAGGATTAAATTGCATAGTGGTGTGTGTGTGTGTGTGTGTGTGTGTATGTAATTTACTTGAGAAGTTGTGACTAAAAATAACCTCAGCCTTAAATGAAATGCCAAGATATTTTCTTTTGAAGGCTATGCACTTTGATTCATGATTTACCTCTTCTTGGAGCAGCAGATTTCCCCAAACCTTCAATCAGTCAAATTGGAAAATTCTAGTAGACATACCACAAACGCTAACCCTACCAAACATTATCAGGGTTTTTAAAAAGAGTTCTTTTCATTATTCTTGGGGTGAGACTGCATATTTCATAAAGGTTTGTTTCCTACTGGATTAAAGTTTTTGAAGAGCCATATTATTTTCCAAATCTAGAATTTGTTTGGTCAGTGTATCAGTCAGGGTGCAGGAAGAAAAATGGAAACCACTCTAGATTTTCAATAGCGAGAACTTACCATATGGAATTTCTTAAGCTGGAGTTGATGTGAAACACTGTTGGGTTGATGCTAATATGAACAGCAAGGGGGATAAAGGGATAATAGGGGTCCTTTATCCCTTCCTCATGTGTCCTAGAGCCCTCTATTTGGAGAACCACCACAGGAAGACAGCTGATTAAAAGGACATGCCATTTAAGAGTTCCTCTCCTAGCATCACCTAGCAGAGTACAGCAGGGTGAATTTAGAGTTGAGAGACAATAATCCAGCTGCCAAGTTGAAACCTCCACAGGGGCAGCTCTGCACAGCTCTTCAGGCAATTAACAAGCCCTTGGTGTTTCTTCCACATTTCTTTTGTGATCTTACAGTCAGAAGCAAGGGGTGCCATAAATAATTACTAATTAATAATAGCCAACCACCAATCTTTGAAGACCATTGATTTAATTTTTAAAAAATCAGACTGCACTTGCAATATCATTCTCATTTGTGAACTAATCAACATCTCTTTAAGCAATCACCCCTAATCCCATGTGTTGTGGTGGGGATAAGAAGCTGGGAATTACTGTACTGGGCATCCTCTCTTTATTTGGTTCTACCAGAGAAAGGCAGGGGAGACTCAGATCTGTACAGAGACTGATCAAAGAAGAGACTGTACTCATGGCTAACGCTGCGTGATTATGGTGGATTTCATCATTCTTGCTAGTCTACAGGCTGCACAAACACAGATAAAACAGAGATGACTAGATTGGTGAAGGGCCAACGTTTTCAAGAAGGCTCCTTGAGAAGGGTCAGGACTTTGCAGGCAAATGTCTAGTCTGGAAATGCCCTTTGAAATTCTTACAGCCTTCCAAAGCCAGATCAGAATGATTGGAATCCCTACCTGGCTGCCGGTTTCTCCTTTTCCCTCTTATTATGGAGACTTGCTCCTTTACCTAGTCCCCTGCTTCCAGCTTTGCTTTCCTAGCAGATGAAAAAGGAGTGAGTGATCTACTATGCATTATCCACTGATGTATTTTTCATGCAGTGTGGTTCATGATTCCAGTAAATGTTTTCATTTTACTACAAGAAAAAAAAAGTAGCCAGTTCCTCAGTAAATGTTACTTGTATATTAGTTGGGCACTTTTGGTTTATTAATGAGTGTAATAATGAAAGTGCGGGCTGTTGAAAAGAATCAATGGGTGTTTTTATTTAAGGCACAGCAGAAATGGTACAATGCCTGTGAATGCATCATTGTCGCTGAAGGCCCGACTCGTCCAAACTTGCCTCTGATTGGTTTAAATCAAATAGGTCCAAGCACTTCATAAAAATGTCTTTGTCAGCCTGGTTTTGCTTCCAAACCTATTCATCTCTGTCAGTTTTTAATATTAGTACCAGGCTCCTGGCCATAGTCCATTAGTACTGTACTTAATTGCTCATGTTACAGATGATTACCAATATAAAAAGCATTAATGTGTTCCCATCGCAAGGCTGTTGCTATGTAGATGTCTCAAACTCAGCAAAGCTTATGAAATGTGGTTATTCTGGACATTTCTTGCTCAGAATTTATAGATAAAGTTACTATAGATTATAATTCAAAGAAAAATGCCCACATCCTCCTGGGCACAGGACCCTTCTAAGTGGGACATTTTCTTTTTGTCCAACTCTGTACTGAAGATGCCCCAAATCATGTTATCAGTAAAGGAACCAAAAGGAAAATGGCTACTTTCATGGAATTTTGATTTTTCTGGAATGGTAATTCACTTTAAAGGCTTTGTTTTCACATGCAGATTTATTTCTTTCTCTCCCTCTCTCTTTTTCTTTTAAATGTTTCTGGAGCACAAGCAGGGGGAAAAATCTTTACACAGAATACCAGATTACTGGTTTTAATTTTCCTGAATAAATTACATGGTCTGTTTCTGTGGAGCACATGAAGTTGTTATTAGGGATTTTAAAAGGAGCATTAAGGCAAAAGTACTTTGTGATGTGCTTTTCTAAGTATTTAGAAAATCAAAATCATAAACAAATGTATTTGTGAGGGAAATGAGCAATTACGCTTCATCTTCTTG